>CM029020.1:154792126-154930000 GCA_016801055.1 Panax notoginseng
TTCTCTCACTTTGTCCGTCTGTTTTAGGATGGTACGCTGTGCTCATTCTAAGCTGTGCTCCTAAACATTCTTGTAATCGCTTCCAAAAATTTGATGTGAAATGTGGATCTCTGTCCGACACAATGGACACAGTACACCGTGTCTGGAAATAATTTCCTTCACGTACAGTTTTTGCTAACCGATCTAGGTTAAATATAATCTTGATTGGTAAGAAGTGTGTCGATTTCGTCAGTGGATCGACAATCACCCAAATGGCATCGTAACCTTGCTGAGTCGTTGGAAGACCTACCACAAAATCCATTGTGATATGCTCCACTTCCATTCTAGTATCTCCAACGGTTGTAATAATCTGCTTGGCCTTTGGTGTTTAGCTTTAACTTTCTGACACGTTAAACATTTCGCCACGCACATCGCCACATCCTTTTTCATATTCAGCCACCAAAAATGATGTCTAAGATCCTGGTACATTTTCGTACTCCAGGGTGAATCGAATATCTTGAGTTATGTGCTTCACTCAGAATCTCCTCTTTAACTTTCGGTACTTGACTGGCGGAACCCAAATTCTCCATTCGAATTGAAGTAACCCTTCAGAATCAATTTTGAATTTGCTTTCCTCCCCTTCAGATACTTTTTGTTTTATCTTTTTGTAGTCTTTATCTTGAAGTTGTGCATTCTTCACCTTATCAACCAATGTTGAATTATTTCCTATCTGAACAATTTTTTGTCGGATTCTGTCGGATATTTAATTTCCAATTCCATCTTGGCCATTTTCAACACTAACTTCTCCTGAGCTGTCAACATCATTAACTTCTCTCGTCCCTTCCTGCTTAAAGCATCAGCAACAACATTCGCCTTTCCGGGATGATAAAAAAATCTCGCAATCATAGTCTTTGATCAGGTCCAACCATCTTCTCTGTTGCATATTCAAGTCTTTTTGTGTAAATATATACTTCAGACTTTTATGGTCAGTATATTCTCACACACCTCTCTCCATAAAGATAATGTCTCCAAATCTTCAGGGCAAACACCACCGCAGCCAACTCTAAGTCATGAGTCGAATACCCTTTTTTGTAATCTTTTAATTGACGTGATGCATACGCAATAACTTTGCCGTTCTGCATAAGCACACAACCTAGTCCTTTATGCGATGCGTCACTATACACCACAAAATTCCCTGTATCATCAAGCAATGATAAAACAGGTGCCGAACTCAACCTCTTCTTCAATTCGTGGAAACTTTCCTCACACTTCTCTGTCCAAACAAACTTAACCGCTTTCCTAGTTAAATTCGTCAACGGAATCGCGATCTTGGAAAAGTCTTGAATAAAATGCCTGTAGTAACCTGCTAATCCTAAGAAACTCCTTATCTCTGACGGTGTCTTTGGCTGATCCCAGTTTACTACAGCTTCAGCTTCAACTTTTGATGGATCTACCGAAATTCTGTTCTTTATCAATAACATTCCCGAGAAACTGTACACGTTCCAACCAAAACTCACATTTTGAAAATTTTGCGTACAACTTCTCTTTTCTCAATATCTCCAATGTCACTCTTAAGTTTTCAACATGTTCCTCCTTAGTTTTGGAATACACCAATATATCATCAATAAACACCACCACAATTTGTCTAAACATGGTTTAAACACCCTGTTCATCAAATCCATGAACGCTGCAGGTGCATTGGTTAAACCAAATGACATAACCAGAAACTCGTAATGACCATACCGAGTTCAAATGCCATCTTCGGTACGTCTTCTGGTCTCACCTTCAGCTAATGATGATAACCACTCCTCAAGTCTATCTTTGAAAAATACCTCGCACCCTTCAGTTGATCGAACAGGTCGTCAATTCTCGGTAACGGATACTTATTTTTAATCGTGACCTTATTCAATTCTTGGTAATCAATGCAGAGCCGTATCGATCCGTCTTTCTTCTTAACAAACAAAACCGGTGCTCCCCATGGCGAAACACTTGGCTGAATATACTTCTTGTCGAGCAACTCTTGCAATTGCACCATCAACTCTTTCATCTCTACTGGGGCCATTTTGTATGGTGCTTTAGATATCGGGGTCATTCCTGGTAGTAAATCAATTACAAACTCGATTTGTCGATCCGACGGAAGACCCAACAAATCGTCTAGAAGTACGTCTGCAAAATCTCTTATGATCGGTATTTCTTCTAACTTCGCACTTTTCTTCTTTGTATCAACTATATAGGCTAGGTATCCTACACATCCTTGTCTCAACATTTTTTTGGCTTGCATTACCATCAGACAACTTGCTTGCCGAGGTGACTTGCTGCCATAAAACACAACCTTTGACGGAGTCATAAGGTTAACACATTTTCTTTGGCAATCAATTACTGCTCCGTAATTAAATAACCAATCCATTCCCAGGATAACATCAAACTCCCCCCCCAGTCTAATTGGTATCAAATCTACCAACATTTCGTGACCTTTTATAGCCACTCTACAATTCCTATATATGTTTCTAACAGGAATCACTTCCCTATTTGCAGTCTCTATACTTAAGGGAAATTCTAATTCTTCCTGAGGCAAATCTAAGTTCTGAGCAAATTCATCGGATATAAATGAACAAGTAGCACCCGAATCAAATAGTACATAAGCATTAACACCATTAATCGGAATGATACCTGACACCACATCCTTAGACTGAACAGCATCGTGCACAGTCATTTTAAAAGTTCTCGCAGTAGGTTGGCTTGTCTGAGCTGGTCCAGTGATAGTCAATGCACCACTGTTGTTGTTTCCCTTTTTGCCACTTGCACTTCCCGCTGGCTTCTTAGGTCAATCATGTGCCATGTGATCCTTGGAACCGCAGGTAAAACATGCTCCTTTCTTCGGACTAAAATAGTTCGGCGCAATGTGTCCCTCCTGACCACAGTTGAAACACACACCACTTTCCCTTCAAACATACCCCAGTATGGTTCTTCCCGCACGTCGCACACGCTTCAAACTTATTCTTCTGCTGACTTCCTTGTTGTCCTCCCGTGTCGAATTCTCGTTCCACTTCCTCTTCTTTTGTTCTTGATTGTACTTGGTCAAGGCATCGCTTCCACCTTCTGTGATGATTGCCTTTTCCAGTACAGCCGCAAATGTATTTAACTGAAACATTGAAACCTTACTATACAGCCAGGGTTTCAATCCTTGTTCGAACCTTCTCGCTTTACGTTCGTCGGTATTGACTTGATATGTGGCAAACCTTGTTAACCCGTTAAACTTCAAAAATATTCTGGCACCGTCATAGTTCCTTGCTTAAGCTCCAGAAATTGCACCTCCAACTGATTCGAGAACTCACGGGAAAGTACATTTCAAAAAACATCTTCTTAAATCTATCCCACGCTATCACTCCTTATCCCCCACGAACCTTATTTGCTTGCCACCAGTAGCTAGCTTCAGACTTCAGCATAAACGTTGCGAACGCAGTCTTCTGATCTTCGTTAACTCTAGCAACGTCGAACACCTTCTCCATTTCCATAATCCAGGTTTGGGCTTCCACCGGATTCATAGACCCTTGAAACTCTGGCAGTCCAACCGCTTTAAATTCCTTAAAAGTCGTAGCTTAAGCTTGCGGTTGATTCGCAAGTGCATTTCGTCAATAGAGCCACCAACTGCTGAACCGGATTAGCGTTAGCCTCATTGTTATTGTTAGTAGACCCCTCAGGAGGTACTTACTTGCTGACGTGGTTGTCTTCTTCTAGGAGGCATCTTCTGTTAAAATATACGCTTATCAGTTCATTACTCAACTTCTTGGGTATTTGAAGTTTAACTTAAGCATTCCAAGATTAAAGCTTTAACACATAACATTTCAAATAAACTCTAATATTTTATTTATTCATAACGTTTTTAAAACATGCAAAAGATAGCATAACTGCTATAAACATACACTTTCCTGAACTAGACAAGTTTCAGGATTACATACTCATACTATCCCTTTATTCATCTCAAAATAAGGGATTCAGAATTTATTTATTCACATAATTAACCACATATTATTATCACTCTTATTTTCTATCTACGCATATTAAGACGTCGTAAGGCTTCTCGACGCTCCTCCTCCATGATACGGTAAGTCGTTCTACGATCCATCACGAACCACGGCGAGTTTCAAATTGAGGTGGGTAATAATGGACTCGATCCTGGGCCCTATCAATCGCAGAATTAAAAGCGTAATCCATCTCCTTCATCTTGGCTTTCTTCACTTGGACCTTAGCCTCGGTACGATCTGCACGTTGAGTCACCTTCATCCAAGCACCCTCTACTCTTGCACGCTTAGTTGATTCCTCTTTGAAGTCATCTTTTAATTTCTCTATGTCAGTCTTCATCTTCTCGTTTACTGCCAATAGGTCCTCATTCTGACCCTTGGTATGAACTAGGTCCCATTCCGTGTTTCCAAGTTTTGAGTAATGTTCCTAAATCTCTGCATCCTTCTGCTCCAACGCAACGTGATACATCTCAACCATCTCCTTCAGCTCCTTAACATTATCTTGTAACTCTATGTTACGGTCGTACAAAGCATCATACATCTCAGCCGATACAGAGTTTGGTGGAAACTCCATAGGATCCTCCTCCTCATCATCCTCCTCTATCTCCTCAGGACTATCCTCATCGGGATCGGTCACAGGCTCATCCCCTGGATCAACTGTTCCCGCACTACATGAATATCCCGGGGTCATCGTCTATAGGTACCTGAGGTATCACTTCTCTAGCTGGACTGGATCCTCCTTCGCCAGGCATCCCGATAACAAAATATTTTAAGTTTTACTTAACATTATTGATACTCGCGAGCACATAAGTTATTAACACATAGCACATAATATCTTTTATTATTTAGCTTCAATGGATGCCTTAATCCATTTCTTAAAACCCGATAAGAGTTGCATACCTCTATGTTTTCTATTTCCTTAAAGGTTACTTCCTAAGGTTTGCCCACCTAAGGTTCATAACCTAAAAGCTTAATACCAACCTGTGACACCCCCAATCCGGGTACTTCATTTCTACTACGAATTTGGTGTTCACTATCCAAAACATTACATCTAACTACCCATAATCAAAGGATAAAGACATTAAATAATTTAAACAATAATCTCTCCCCATTAAAGGGTTACATCATCTCAACACAATCCAAGGTAATCTAACCTTAAATTTATTACATCAGTTTGCGGAAAACATAATAAAATAAAACAAGTCTTATAACTTCAATCATTTAAATAAACTTTAACTAATTCTTCATCACTTAGACATCTTGCCCTTTCCCTTGCTAGTAGATGGCTCATCACCTTTTTCGACTTTAGCTGCATTGTTAATTGCAAGAGTGAGCAAATAATTGCTCACTGATATAAAGAATAGCAATAATAATCATATGAGAATGAACAACGAATGCTGTATAATAATGAACTTGTTCTACGAATAGAAACAGAAACAAGTTTGAACTTTTAATATCTGAGGGTCTTATGACCACGAACTATGTCCACGGTGTTTAGGTATTATTACCTTAACCTTAACAGTCATTAGACTGTACATACTCTTCTTAACGTACCTAGGGGGATCAGCCCTTTGTACCATGTATTGTGCACAAACATCTAAACGTTACACGTACAAAATTCCCTATGTTAGGGTTGTTCGTCTTAGTTTGAATTTAGAATTTTCGCACTAAAGAAAGTTTAGTTTGAAACTATCTTATCAGTGTTTCTAGAATTTTAGAACACTTATTCAATTTCCATCAATAAAGGTTTAATACAAGAATGTATAACTGAACAAGGCTATTAAAGTCAAAGATCGGATATTAACAATATATAACTGAATAAACATGATACACATGCAAAGTACTATGTTCAAAAGAGTTAGAACAATCTCGTTTGAATCGACGTATTAGAACAATGTATGCTTTGTATAATAATTAGAAAAGTGAAATTTGCTCGATGTAACGAATTAGATTACAAGAGCTTATTCAATCGTATATAAGAATAGAATCAATTATATTGCTCGATAGAATTTAAGAACTTGCATTCATTAATAAAAGAATGAAGTTAGAAAGCTTGCTCAATGTAAGAGTTAAGGTTTAGAAACTTGCACAATTATGAAAATAGAATTAGAGAGCTTGCCTTGTTTGTAAGCTACACAAGTGTAAAATAATCTCCAATTACCCTACATACATCATTAAAATCGCAACAACAATTAGCTGTATGAATATTAGCTTTAGGGGTTTAAACCTTCATTTAGGTCATAACCCAACCTAGCACCTAACCATGTAGGTCAACATACTTAACAAATTAGAAATCGCATTACAAGCCAACATAACCTAGTCGTTCATCTCTAACTTTTGAAAACATCTCTTTTAGTTTCATTATATAACTCAATTAACAATCACTTAAAAATCTTTTCCACTTTGTATCACAACACATGACAATCTATTTTAGTAGTTTATGTTATGCCTCAACATCATTAACATGCGTGCTAAACTAATATAAGCCCATTACGCATGACCTGCAAATAAGCAGACTTCACTGGCATAGCTCAGGGTATGGCACAGTTGCGCCATACTTAAGCTTGGGATCGGCACAGCTGCGCCGACGCAGCTGCGCCGGTGCACAGACAGACGCAGAGATGGCTGATGAACAGTAGCCGACTTTAGCCCAACAAACCCGAATTTCACCCACAAAACAGTGAAATTAACATCTACAATTAGTACATACTATTACAAACATGTTTGCTAACATTTACAACCAATTAGAACAATTTAACATCCACTAAAACTAGTTTAATTTCTCAAAATTCATATTTTTTATACTAAAACTCCATTTTTGTGTTTCTTCACAAAATTAAACACTGTGACTTCGATTCTTGTCTGAACTACTTCGTTCAAATTACTTTATGAGAGTTTCTTAATGAACTAGCATAATCTAACATCAATTTGCAAAATATATCACATATAAGGCATAACATTTTGTACTTACTAAAGCCAAATTATATGAACATAAATACTGTGATTTTTCCTTTACCTAATTTTCACGAATTTGATAACTGATATACAATCACAGATGATAACCAACTAATTTCTCAAGAGTATACATATATATAATCAACACCATCTTGTACAACAATTCCACAAAACCAACTTCAGAGTACAAAATTACAAGACTGAAAATTAGGATTGAAGTAGGTTATACCTTCACTTTGATTGTATGCTACAAAAGGATGGTGACTAGGTTTAACAATTTCCCTTCTTCCTCTTGCCAATCACTAAGAACTCAGTGTTTTTCTCTCTTCTCTCTCAAACCTTCTCTGCTATCTAGTTAGCTTTAGGCATAGAAATAGAATGCGCATAATAAACTAGCCACCCCACGTACTCATCCGTTAGAAAATAACAACAGGCGTCAGTTGGAAAAAGCAAAAGGCCACAAGGCCAAATTTGGCTACCCAAAATTCCCCCACACTAAATTATTATTATATTATTCATATTATATAGTTACTTTGTCACACCACTAAATTAATTTAATTAATTCAGATAACTTATAATAATAATAATAAAAACCTTATTATCATTATACTTATAATTAATAAATAATTATATATCTAATTTAATTAATAAATTAGAAACATCACTTTATTTAATTTATTTATTTCCTTAAATTAAATCCATAAGATGAAATTATCATCATTATTCAATTTAATAATTATTAATCAATTTAGTTACTAAATTAATTCCCACAACTCATCAATTCTTTATTTTCCTAAATAAATAAATTATTTAAAATATTTATTTAATTCAATAAATATTTAAATCAAATTATAAATTTCTCGATCGTTACATTTGATATATGAATTCGATAACTGTTAGTTGAGCTATATTATACTATGAGAATGTTGATGTATATATATGAAATGCATATGAGATATGTATGAAATTTGAAAGTTGATCTTTGATGATATGCTTGTGAAGTAAATCTCTATGTCTGTTATGTGAGAAGTAACATGCGTAGTAAATATTAATTGATTATGAATGCATGAGCTGAGTATGCTATTATATGATATGTGCTGCATGAAAACTGTTAGAATTGATGGGCTGTCGAGCTCACCCTTGTAAATAACCACTTTTCCAGGTCAAGGATTCACGGTAAAGATTACGTGTTACTTGATTGATAAAGTTCAATAGTATCGAAGGAGATTGATCTATTTATTTAAATATATGCTCTTGAACCATGTTTAGGTTCTAGGAGATGTACATGATAGTAGTTTAAGATGTGTAATACATGTTAATTTGTAAAGCTGTACTATGTGATGTATATAGGAATTCGAATCGAGATGTAAAAATTTATACAGTAATTCGAATATAATGAATCATAACATAATTTGATTCAAGGATATGTAATTGATTCAAGTTAAGAAATCAATAAAATATTATTTTTCAAAGGAGATTGAAAAAGTTTAAATTATTCCGCATATTTTTATAATGTCGAATATGATGCAAGACATGAATGGTAAATGATCAATATTTGAAATTTATAAAAGTTTGGGGTCATTATACAGATCCTGAAAATGGAAAGAATTTATATTCTAAATTGTAATAAGCAAATTTATATTCATTAAGTTATGAATAAAAGATATAAATAGTTTGACGATAGTTGTAACAATCCAGAATTTTTTTATTTGTAATTGTAAATATTTATTGTATTATTTAAATATTTATTAGATGTGTTTATCGTTGAATAAATATTTGTATTTGTTTAATTTGATTTGAGTTGGTTAATTATTTGTATTGAGTTATGTGATTAAATGATTATTTAATAAATTGTTATTTGAATTAATTAATTAAGTATGTAATTAAATAAAGTGTGACAAATAACTTTACTATAAAGAGTTATTAAAATTAAAGTAGTTTAATTTGGTTTTTCCAAACAAGACTTAAGGATATTAAGTCTTTTATTTTAAAGGGTTTTGCCAAACGGAGCCATATAGCTTTTGGATTTTTTTTAAATTTTGAATTATATAAATTAAATAAATAAGATATAGATTTATAACCTATACGTTATAACTTTATAACTGATAATAGTTAATAGGCTTATAATTGCCATATCAGTTTTTATTTTTGACGCTTAATTGTTTATCAGTTAGTTTCCTTTATGCTCCTGTTATTTGTTAAGTCTGAGAAGAAAAGTTACAGAGGGTTTCAGAGAAAATTGAGAGAAAGGCAAGTCTGTGTTTTCCAAAAACAAGTTCTGAGTTTCAAGCTAGTATCAGTGATTAACAAAGAGTTCTTAACAACAAAAGGTATGTTTTAAAGCCTTAACATATTTGTTTTATGTTATAATTTATATGTCTCTGTGTTCTTGAAGATCATTCACTGTGTATAAGGATTTTACAAAAATTGTCTGTAAACCATGTTTTAGAGTTGGTTATGATATTACTTGTATTTGTAATTATAATTGTTATAACTAGCATGTATATATATGTATATATGTGTTGTATGCTAAATTACATTTACAGAAAAAGAAGAATTATTTTTACACTAAAAATGTGAAAAACATGTATGAACGTATGTTTTGCATGATAACAAGATTAGTATGTGATTGTATGTTAATTATGGAATTGAACGTCATGTATGTTAATTGGGTATGAATTGCAGAGAATCGTAGTCTAAAGTAATCAAATTTGGTTTATTATTAGCATTACAATGTTAAACTGTGTCAACATATATCAACAATGGAGTTTTGTTCTTAAAACAGTGTTTTCAAAGATGTAAGTTTTCTAAAATCATTGTTAAGTTGTGCTAAATTGGTATATGTATGCTTATTAATGGTTAGGTGTAATTTACATGGATTACGTGTGATAAATTAGCTGCTAGAAACTGTTATTCAGACCAAAATTGGTCTTCATGCTCGGTTCTATAAGTTTCGGCGCCTTACCGCCAAAGTCAGAACCGCAGCCCAGTAACCCGCGATGTAGCACCGAAGTCAGCGCCGCAGCGCCACACTTTGCGCTGCAGCGCCAATGCCTGGCATAGTTCTCACACCGAAGCGCCGCTTTCCACGCCGTAACGCGGCCCACAGCTCACACTGTGGCGCCGCGGTGCCACTTGGCAGAAAGTTCAGGAACGACTTTTGTCTTGCATAAAAGTCTGTAATTGTTAGTGTAATGCTATATGATAACTGTTAAAATTTTATTTTTGTTATTTAGGTATTGTAGTGCTAAGAACGAGCATGGTATTAATACCTAACGAGTGTTGTTATTATTTTACTAATGTAAATTGATTAAGTGATTTAAAGATCACTCCATACGTGATATAGATATATAGAATGTGGGTAATGACTGATTATGTCGTGCTGACATGTATATAGGATAATTGTGATTTGGATTATAACGGTTTAATCTACGCGCGAGTTAAGGTTTCTATCTCCATATTTTCGTTGAGCTAGTCAAATTATGATTTTTGCAAGTTTCCTATCTCTATACTTCGTTGAGCAAGATTACTTTTGTTGAACAAGTTCTTACTCTACCTTGTTATTATTGTGCAAGTTTTCTAAATCTTATCTTTTGATATTGAGCAAGTTTCTTTAATATGTAACTTGCTATTTAGCATGCAAGTTTATATATATTCTAATATCCTAGTGTTGAACAATTTTACCGTTCAAATTATTATTCGATATGCATGATTAGTACTCAATTCTCAATAACCTTAACTTAATATTATTCAAGTAAGTGATGTTATGATTATTCAATGTTTATGCTATTAGATTATTCCTAAAGCATGATATTAATTTACAATGTCAATTCAGTTATGATTATTCCATAGCATAGCGTTATTACTTTTGTATTCAACTAATCCTTAGTTGATGATCGTTGAATTTTAAATTTCCTTGAAACGTATCCAAACCAAACTTACTTTGGTGCGGACTTATACTCTAAATACTAAGATGAACAACCCTATTGTTAGGGGTTTACGCTTAGCGTTAAAATGTTTGTGCACAATATATTGTACGAAGGATTGATCCCCCTAAGTACGCAGAGTCCTTATAGTCTTATGACAGTTAAAGTTTAAGTTGAAAGAGTACTTATAACTGTGAACATGGTTCGTGGTCATTAGACCCTCAATGATATGTTTCAGAATGTTAATAGAACATATTGTTCAGTTCTATTGAGCATATTATTTGGCAGTTGATGTAAAGTTTTATTCAATTTCATTTCAAGTGAGCCTTGTTTGCTCACTCTTGCTTATATAACTATTACAGATAAAGTTGAGAAAGTCGACATACCTAGCACCAGTAAATGTAACGATCCCAAAATTCATACAAATTAAATCTCAACTTTTGTCGTTAACCATACATTAAATCTCTAATTTTACATCATTGTTCAATATTAAAAACACTAAAATTTGCGGAATATTTAAAACGTTTATACATTTCCTTCTTTCATGCCCTGAATCGCAACCATTACATTACATCTCTTTGATTCAATCTTATATCATGAATCGTTACAACAAAATGACTATACAAAGTCTTACATCATAACTAAATATCCATATACATTGGATAGCTCAACTTACATTTCAACAACATGTTACGTTCAAAATATGAAATACATTTCTCATTAAACATAAGTAATCTTCGTGAATATAGATCTCTATAACTCACTTAGCACATATCTTTACCTTAAAATCTTGACCTGCAAAAGTGGTTATTTGCAAGAGTGAGCTCGACAGCCCAGTAAAGTCTAACAGTTTTCATGCATCACATAGCACATAATAACATGCTCGATGTACATCTCATTAAAGTAACATGGCATACATGCTTTTAATTCACATAGCAAATATAAAGATTGAGTTCCTTACTCAATCATCATTACTTAGCCAAAACAATGCAGTCATATATTGACTTTAATATTTCATGATTTCAACATGTATAACATATCATGCAATTTAAAACAGTTCATCAAGTCCACGTAGAAAATAGGAACTGAAAGACTTGCCTTGATCGTTGTTTACCAATAACAGTTTAACAGCTTACAGCTATCTGTACTTCACGTGCCCTACGCAATTATATAATCATACACATTAAATATTAGTCATATAACAACACATAGTAATTAAAATGTAAACTCTACTCTACGTCTCATAACCCTTCCTATCATAAATACACAATGTTCAACTTAATTGTGTTAACTTTCAACTTATATCTCACTGTATTTCATATTCGCAGTTCATTCAAGTGTTTAAGTCTTTCTAGGACTACTTATTGGTTTTATATTAAATCCATTCCTTATCTTATAATATTTATTTCATTTGAATTAAAACACTTTTTAAGTTCATTAACACTTGACACGGCGTTTCGACGTTCATTCGTCACACGCCAGATTTACCTCTCTTGTGTATGCTTACTATGCTTCTATAACTCATCTAATACATCATGTATTAATGTTAAACATTATTATAATTACTAATATTCTTGTTTTATAACTTAGAACATCATCTTTTATGGTCTGGAGCACTACACATGCATATGTGCATGCCCGACACCCTCCGAATGCCTCTGAAAACACAACAGTCCTAAAGATGACAATTTTGACCCATCCTAATGACCTCAAATTAAAAAACTTAAAGAACAAAAGTTGTAGGACTACTCGTCCTCGTTCCGGATCATCTTTAACCACCTCAATTGGAGTTCGTATGAGGAAGTTATGGCCATTTTACTATAGGAGGTCAAAACTATCCAACCCAGATCACTTTTTCAGCGCTGGGGCGCGAGACAGTGGCGCTGGGGCGCGAATTCTAGCACTGGGGCGTGAATTATAAGCTAACCAGTGGCGCTGGGTCGCGAAATTTGGCGCTGGGGTGCCGAAACTTGCAGAACCCAACCATCGGAGAACAGAACCACTAATTTCTATCTATATAACACTGCTAACATCTAAATTAACATGCTAATTTATATAAATTACACATATACACACTACCTAACATGCATATACTAGTTTTAACACAACTAATCAACAATACTATGAAACTAAATCTTTGAAAACACTGTTTTAAAAACCAAAACTCCCATTATCGATATATAAAATACAGTAAATTGTAATTCCATGGTTATAACCAATTTGATTCTTTTAAACTGTGATTTTTCTAAAATTCACACCAAATAAACATACATGACCTTCAACTTCATAACTAGCATACACGAATTTTTTTTGTTATCATGCAAAACATATATTCGTATATTTATTTTTCACTGTAAAACCAAGTTCTCTTTCTCAATGAACTTAATTTAGCATGCAACACACACACACACACACACACACACACATACACACATATATATATATATATATATATATATATATATATATATATATATATATATATATGCTAGTTGTATCAATTACAATTATAATTATTCAAGATTTCAAAATTAATTACATAAACATGAGTTACAGACAACCTTTGTAAAAACTCATATACAGTGAAGTTGAGTTTCAAGAAACACAGAGGCTAAATAGTTATACTATAAAACCTATGTTAAGATTATAACACAAACCTTTTTGTTGCTTTTAGAAAACCTTTCACTGAGAATAGCTTTTGACGAACACAGAACATTTTCTCTCAGTCACAAATTCTCAGACACTTTTCTTCTCTTTTCTTTCTCTGTAGTTTTTCTTAGGCTTAGGTTTAGACAATACAGACAACAGGCTATAGCTAAAACTTAAAACAAATCAATGTACGCTTTCCAAAAAGTTTTTAAAACCGTCGTATACTAATTACCCCTTATTAATTTATCAATTATAAAACTATTATATATATATTATACGTATTATATTTATATAACAATAATTCAAAAATTAAAACCAAAAGCCATACGGCTTTGTTTGGCAAATCATTTAAAATTAAAGGATTAATATACGTAAGCCTTGTTTGGCAAAAACCAACTTAAAATTACTTTAATTTATTTTAATAACTCTTTTATAACATAGTTATTTATCACACTTTATTTAATAACAATTTATTAAATAATTCACTTAATCACATAACTCAATCCACATAACACATTAATTATTTAACAAATAAATAATTAACTAAATCAAATCAATCAAATTGAATAATTGTTTATCCCATAACAAACACATCCAATTAATATTAATATAAATCAATAAATATTTATAATTCAATAAATATATAAATATTATAACAAAAATATGGATTGTTACAGTAAAGGAAAAGGAAAGATGAAAAAGTACTGAAGACTTGTAATCATTGTTGATATTTTATTATCAGACTTTAGTTTGAATGATTGTAATGAAGTTTATTTATTTTTCGCATTTAAATGATTGTATGTAAAGGTTAGATAACCTGGGAGATTTTTAGTAATGTAATCCTTTATGGGAAGATTTATTATTCAATTTTATTATGATTGGGTAGTTAGAAATGAATATTTTTTTTATCAAGTGAAAACCGAATCCTAAGAGAATGAAGTACTCGAATTTGGGGGTGTCACAATAGTAGTATAGTGGCAGACCGGATCTGAGGTTCGAAGGGACCCGAATTTGGGGGCATCACAGGCTGGTATCAAAGCTGTAGGTTGTAAACTTTAGGTAAGAGTACCTTAGGCTATAACCTAAGAGAGAGAAAGATAAATATTAAAATATATATAATCAAAGATTCAAAGAAGAATCTTGAAGTATCTAGGAGAATGAGAATTCAGGAGTTTCCTAATTTCGGTAATAAAAATGTTAAGATGATGTCTATAAGATGAAGATGACAAAGATAATAAGAATGAATTTGAATAGAGTTTAGTTGATAATGGGAAAGAACCCTAAGATAAATCAATGATCACGATGTGATCAGATTGAGCTATGAAATGATGAATAGTCTGTAACGACTAAGTGGCTATAGCTTGATGCTATAAGAGAAGGTACTAGGAAATGGTACGAGAGAAACTTATGAGGAGTTGTAAATGATGAGATACAAAAAATTCATATAGAGTAAAGAGCAAGTTAAGAGTGCGATAGAGTTAAGTGGGATTTCAATTGAGGACTCATGTGAGAGCTAAGATGTACAAACCTTTGTATGGGCAGAGGCTTTGTGCTCACGCTCGGTTCCTCACAATGATAATCAATGGAATATCGGTGTTGCGCTATCGATGTGCTTATGGTGAGAAGGTGATTCTTTTCTCATATCATATTTGATAGATAGAGACTATTAAGATTAAGATAGAGAATATTAAGATTAGGCGTGAGTTCTTAAAACTCATGTATTTGGTAAGTTCGTGACTCATAATCACATGGTATGTTTAGAACTCCTCAGTGAATGGACGCCTATGGTCTGACTAGGATAAGTTCTTAAACTCATATGATTAAGTTCTTGAACTTCCAAAGTGTGGTAAGTTTGATGAACTATACTGTGACAAATAAATTTATCGAGTTATAATTTTGGGGACAAAATCCTTTTAAGGAGGGAAGGATGTAACGATCGAGAAATTTATAATTTAATTTAAATATTTATTGAATTAAATAAATATTTTAAATAATTTATTTGTTGAGATAAATAAATATTAGATGAATTGTGATTTAATAATTTAGTTGAGTAGGTGTGCTAACTAAATTAATGAATGGTAATTTTATTATTTGAGGATTTAATGTAATAAAAATAATTAAATTAAATGAATTGTTTTATAATAAAGAAAATAAGTAAATTAAATAAAGTGATGTTTAAGTCTAAATTATTAATTAAATTAGATATATAATTATATATTAGTCATAAGTATTATTATAATAAAAATTAAAATTATTATAATTATAATTGTAAGCTATTTAAATTGGTAACATGTGTGACAAGTAAAAACTATATAATATAAATATTATGAAAATAAATTGAGAGAGGGGAGTTTGTATTAGCCAAACAAGGCCTTGTGGCCTTTGGCTTATTTAACTGACGCCTTTTTGTTTTTTAACTGAAAGAGTACGTGGGAGGTCAGTTTATATGTTCACGCGTCTTATTCTTCTAAGGCTTAAGAGCAGAGTATAGAGAGAGAGAGAGCTTGGAAGAAGAGAGAAAAAAACATAGTGAGAAATTGAGAGATTAAGTCTCTGTGATTTTGCCAAGAGGAAGGAGAGATTCATTATCTTTTTGCTAGCATATAATCAAGAGGATTAAAGGTATAATTTATCTTAATTTTCTTTGCAATACCTATTTTTTGTTAATTGGAAATTTCGTTGGATAGGGTTAAGATGTTGAATTTTATTTATGTATACTGTTGCTAAACTTGTTAGTTATCGTCTATAATCCTTTGTTGATGTTCAAATTCATGTGAATTAGGTTTGTAGTAGAAGATTTCAAAAATAGTGTTTATGTTTAAAATATGGCTTGTTTAAGTACAAAATTATATGCTCAATATGTGTTATAATATGCGAATTGATGTTGGATTGTGTTAGTAAGTTAAGAAACGAAAGCGGCGTAGTTTGAATCGTGTCAATTGGTTAAGAAATGAAGTCGTGGCGATCGAATTCGCTAAAAGTGTTAAAAGTGAGGAAATTGAGAAAATGGTGGTTTTAATTCTTCAAAACTGAATATATATAATGTTTATGTAGTTGGAATGGTGAATAACATGTTTAGTGATGTTATTACAAAGTTTTAGTTGCTAGGTTTAATGAATTTCTATGAAATTGAGATTTTTGGCCTAAGAACAGAGTCTGATTTCGTCATCGTAAAACTGGTTCTGGTGTCTAGTGCGAGCGCGCCGGATTCAAAGGGAAACATGGTGCGGCCGTGCCAGTAGTCAGTCAGATCTAGTAAAGAGCTGCTAACAGCATAGCTTGGAAATTTTTAACTGAACATATTTTTATGATTTGTAAAGGACCTAAAACATGTTACAAGATGTAGTAATGTATTGTAATCACAACGCCGAAACTATAGATTATGAATTAGTAAGTGGTGAAAGTTTGTAATGTGATGTCATTTGAATTGGAATTGTTTTGCAATCACCATGTCGTATACTATGATATTATTGAGAATTCAGTTTCGTGTTACGTGAATGAGTAAGATAATCAAGTCCTAAGTTAATGATTATAGATTTGATTAAAATGAAAACTAAACTAATGAAATTGATGTTGATATAACTAATTAGTATTGTGATTCTAATGGTATATGTAGGGTAATTGGCGAACGTTTATTATATTTGTGTAGCTTACACCCGAGGCAAGTTTTCTAACTTCATTCTCTTTATAATGAATGCAAGTTCCTTATCCTAAATTTTATTGAGCAAGTTTTATAGCTATGCTATCTTTATGTCAATCAAGCTTTCTATTCCTAATTTTTACATTAAAGTTGAGCAAGCCTATTGAATCTATCTCGTGTATGATTGTACAAACTCTTGTAATCTAGTTCGTTACATCAAGTGAGTTTCAATTTCCTAAGTCTTGTTGTTGTTATTCGTAGTTTATATTGTTCTAATACATTGATTCAAATGAGATTGTTCTAACTCTTTTGAATGAGGTACTTTGCATACACACTATGTCTATTCAGTTGTACACTACTGTTATTCGATCTTTGACTTTGACAACCTTGTTCAATTCTACATTGTTGTATTAAACCTTCAAGTAATAAGCAAACTTTTATTGATTGAACTAGTCTATAATGGAATAGTGTTCTAAAATTCTAGAACCATTGATAAGCTAGTTCCGAGCTAAACTTTCTTTAGTGTGAAAATCCTAAATTCAAACTTAGATGAACAACCCTAATATAGGGGATTATGTACGTGTTAATGTTTAGATGTTTGTGCACAATATATGGTACAAAGGGCTGATCCCCATAAGTATGTTAAGTAGGGTCTGTATAGTTTAAACGACTGTTAAGGTTGGGGTAGTAATACCTAATTACCAGGGACATAGTTCGTGGTCTTAAGACCCTCAGATGTTAAATTCAAACTTTGTTTCTAATCTATTTTGTAGAACGAGTTCACCATTATTCATCATTCATTGTTTATACTCTTGTTGATATTGTTATTACTCTTTATATTAGTGAGCAATTGTTTGCTCACTCTTACAATTAACACTGTAGCTAAAGTTGAGAAAGTCGATGAGCCATCTACGAGCAAAGGAAAGGGCAAGATGTCGAAGTGTTAAAGATTTATTGAATTTACTTAAGTGAATTATGTTATAAGACTTAATTTATTTTGTGATATATTCCGCAGACTTATGTAATAATTTAAGGTTAGATTACCTGGGGTTGTTTTTATTGATGTAACCCTTTAATGGGGAAGATTATTTTTTTAAGTTATTTGATGTCTTTATCCTTTATTATGGGTAGTTAGATGTAATTATTTTTGATAGTGAGCACCAAATTCTGTGGGAATGAAGTACCCGGATTTGGGGGTGTCACAAGTTGGTATCAAAGCTTTAGGTTATGAACCTTAGGTGGGGAAACCTTAGGAAGTAACCTTTAAGAAGACAGAAAATATAGAGGTTGTAAGACCCCAACTTTTATAAATAAAGATGAATTTTCTATAAATATCATTTTTGAATATTATGGAGTTAATTTGATATAATGTTATAGTTGTGGGTAATATTTATAAATTTTGCAAAGTACGCAAGTTGTTATATACTATTCGATTGGTCGGGGAATATTCGTTTTAACAGGGAATATTCGTACAACGACACAATCATTGGTGGACCCCACAACGGAATTATTGTCGGATTGAGAAAACGACAAAAATATTTTATTAAAAATAACGGCGGAAGTTTTACCATTGATATTGTTGAACTACTCGGTAGTAAAAGTACAGTAATACGTGTGGTTGCATAGTAGCACACGATATTGATTATTAATGCTTATGTGAGAAGTCACTCAGTTTGATTCAATTATTGTCAGTTAATAATATGAATTATTTAGCAATAATGAAGTTTTGTTTTATTCGTATTATTAACGTAATAAAACAGAAACATCTTTTTATATAAAACAGAATACTTTATTAAAGTTATTCTATAAATAGAATATATTATATTTTATTTAAAAGATTTTTCTTTAACTATGGACCATCAGATTAAAGTAATCAATCTGGACCGTTCATGGATTAGTTACTATGCATTCTATATTTATATAAATAGCAGCTCATTCCTTCATTATTTTCTTACGAATTCACTGAACTCTAGAGAGAGAAACTATAGAGAGAAAGAAGAAAATTATTCTGCTACTTAACTACTTTTTTATTTCAGTTCTTCTTTAAAACGGTAAGGAATATTATTTGTTGTACCCGTAAGGGGTATTATTTCTTTTGTATTCATGAAGAGAACTTCTGTTATTCCATTATTTATTATTCTGTTGGAATAATCTGTATACGCGGTCTACCCTATACTTGGTGACATTCTTCTATTATTCTGTTGGAACATCCTATCTGTGTGTTTTACACCGGACCTGGTTCCGTCTTTATTATTATTCTGTTAGAACATCCTGTCTGTGTGTTTTACACCGGACTTGGTTCCGTCTTTATTATTATTTTGTTGGAACATCCTGTCTGTGTATTTTACACCGGACCTGGTTCTGTCTTTATTATTATTCTATTAGAATATCCTGTCTGTGCGTTTTACGCCGGACCTGGTTCCATTATTTATTATTCTGTTGGAATAACCTGTCTGTGCGGTCTATTGCATGCATGGTGATTTCTTTTGTTATTCCATTCTTTATTATACTCAGTTGGTTAAAACTTTGGCTTCTATACTCCATAAAATTAGTGGAATATCTTTGATATTTGCGCTTCATCTAGTATCTTTTCATGGAAATATTCTTCTAAGCATTCTTGAATTTTACTCCACAAAGCAGTATCATATTGACAATTTGGACGTTATTAATTCCTGGATAACTTAATTCTTGAACTTATTTTATTGAATTCTTATATCATTGTCATCATCCTCATGTTTATATTCTGTTGAAAGTCATCTGTGGCCTGTAGTGCATAGATGGACTTGGTATGATTATGACCAGGAATTATTCGGTATAATCATGATCGTAATATTACAAATAATGTGATAAAAGTCCTCATTGGCCCGTAGTGCATTGATGGACAGTTGTTGGCATGATCATGACCATTAATGAATACGCGAATATCCTTGGCCGTAGTGCAGGGGTGATTCGATGATGTGGATTATTTTGTTAAGCTGAGTCCCAGCGATAACAGTGTTGAAAAACCTTTTAAATCATAGAAGATAGTAGATTTTATTCTCTACTTGACTCTTCTAATGGATTGCTTGTTCCGCTGCAGTTAAACTTGATGTTTATTATATTTTATCAGTTTAACACTGTTGAAGGCTAATGATAATTTATTCTGCATTATCTTAGTCATAATATTTCTTACTGGGCTAGTTGAGTTCACCCTTTCTTTCATTGTTCTCTTCAGGAAATGAGAAAATAGCTGGAACGAGTCGGGGAACGGAGTGATGGTCCAGAGGATAGCATTAGTAGTCCTCACTATTCTATGAAATAGTGTGATAATAATTGTAATGAGGACTCCTTTTGAGTATGGATACTCTCTAGTAGACAATATTTGTATTCATACTCACAGTTATGTTTTGTCGTATTGTACATGACAGTTGTATTAGTAAGTTGTATTTGAATTCTGTACCATGTATCTGGCGACCCAAGATGGGTGATGTATACCTAATTTTGGGGACGTCACAGAGGTGTCTAGCTCTTATCGAGTTTTAAGGACTGGATTAAGGTATCCATTGAAGCTAAACAATAAAAGACGTTATGTGCTATGTGTTAATAACTTATGTGCTCGCGAGTACTGAAGAATGTTATATAATAAATAAATTTAAAAATATTTTTGTTGTTAAGATGTCTAACGAAGGAGGATCTAGTCCAGCTAGGGAAGTGATACCTTAGGTACCTAGAGATGACGAACCCCGGGATATTCATATAGTGCGGGAGCAGTTGATCCAGGAGGATGAGCCTGTGACCGATCCCGAGGAGGATAGTTCAGAGGATGAGGAGGAAGAGGATCTTGTGGAGTTTCCACCAAACTCCATATCGGCTGAGATGTATGATACACTGTATGATCGAAACATAGAATTACAAAACAAGGTTGAGCAGCTGAAGGAGTTGATTGAGATGCATCACTCTACGATGGAGTAGAAGGATGCAGAGATTCAGGAACTCGACTCACGCCTTGGAAACACGGAGTGAGACTTAGTGTAAACGAAAGGTCAACATGAGGATCTTTTGGCAGTGAATGAGCAGATGAAAACTGACATGGAGAAATTCGAAGATGACTTCAAAGAGGAATCAGCTAAGAGTGCAAGAGCAGAGAACGCTTGGATGAAGGCGACTCATCTTGCAGACCGTGTTGAAGCTAAGGTCCAAGTGAAGAAAGCCAAGATGAATGAGATGGATCACGCCTTTAATTCTGCGATTGATAGGGCCCAGGATCGAGTCTTCTATTACCCACCTCAATTTAAAGACTCACCGTGGTTCGTGATGGATCGTAGGACGGCGTATCGTATTATGGAGGAAGAGCGTAGAGAAGCCTCTCGATGTCTTAATATGCCTAGATAGAGACAATAGGAATAATAATAATATGTGGTTAAGGATGTGAATAAATAAAATTTTAAATCCCTTATTTTGAGATGAATAAAGGGGTAGTATGAGTATGTAATCCTGAAACTTGTCTAGTTCAGGAAAGTGAATGTTAATAGCGGTTATGTTATCTTTATTATGTTTTAAAACATTATGAATGAATAAAATATCAAAGTTTATTTGAAATGTTATGTGTTATAGCTTTAATCGTAGAATGTTTAAGTTAAATTGCAAATACTCAAAAAGTTGAGTAATGAACTAATAAGCGTATATTTTAACAGAAAATGCCTCCTAGAAGAAGACAACCACGCCAACAACCACCTCTTGAGGGGTCTACTAACAATAACAACGAGGCCAACGTTAACCTGGTTCAACAGTTGGTAACCATGTTAACGGGAGCACTTGTGAATCAACCGCAAACTCAAGTTACGACCTTCAAGGAATTCAAAGCTATTGGACCTCCAGAGTTTCAAGGGTCTATGAATCCAGTGGAAGCCCAAACCTGGATCATGGAAATGTGGAAGGTGTTTGATGTTGCTAGAGTTAACAAAGATCAGAAGACTGCGTTCGCAACGTTTGTGCTGAAGTCTGAAGCTAGCTACTGGTGGTAGACAAATAAGGTTCGTGGGGGACAAGGAGTGATATCATAGGATAGATTTAAGGAGATGTTTTTTGAAATGTACTTTCCAGCAAGTTCTCGGAATCAGTTGGAAGTGCAATTTCTGGAGTTGAAGCAAGGAACTATGACGGTGTCAGAATATGTTGCGAAGTTTAACGAGTTGGCAAGGTTTGCCACTTATCAAGTCAATACCGACGAGCGTAAGGTGAGAAGGTTTGAACAAAGATTGAAACCCTGGTTGTATATCAAGGTTTCAATGTTCTAGTTAAATACATTTGTGGCTGTACTGGAAAAGGCAATTATAACGGAAGGTGGAAGCGATGCCTTAACCAAGTATAACCAAGAACAGAAGAAGAGAAAGAATGAGAATGAAAATAAGGCTGGTGGAAGTAATGTTAGATGTGACGCCCCCAAAATTAGGTATACATCACCCATCTTGGGTCGTCAGATACAAAGTACAGAATACAAATATAACTTACTAATACAACTGTCGTGTACAATACGACAAAACATAAACTGCGAGTTTGAATACAAATATTATCTTCTAGAGAGTATTCATACTCAAAAGGAGTCCTCATTACATTTATTAACACACTATTACATAGAATAGTGAGGACTACTAACTAATACTATCAGTCGAACCATCACTCCGTTCCCCGACTTGCCCCAGCTACGTTCTCATTTCCTGAAGAGAACAGTGAAAGAAAGGGTGAGCTCAACTAGCCCAGTAAGAAATATTATGACTAAGATAATGCAGAATAAATTATCATTAGCCTTCAACAATGTTAAACTGATAAAATATAATAGACATCAAGTTTAACTGTAGCGGAACAAGCAATCCATTAAAAGAGTCAAGTAGAAAATAAACTCTACTATCTTTTATGATTTAAAAAGTTTTTCAACATTGTGATCGCTGGGACTCAGCTTAGTAAAATAATTCACGTCATTGAATCACCCCTGCACTACGGCCAAGGATATTCGTGTATTCATTAATGGTCATGATCATGCCAATAACTGTCCATCAATGCACTACGGGCCAATGAGGACATTTACCACATCATTTATAGCATTACGGTCATGATTATGCCATCAACTGTCCATCAATGCACTACGGGCCAATGAGGACTTTTACCACATCATTTGTAACATTACAGTCATGATTATACCGAATAATCCCTGGTCATAATCATACCAAGTCCATCTATGCACTACAGGCCACAGATGACTTTCAACATTTTATAAACATGAGGATGATGACAATGATATAATAATTCAATAAAACAAGTTCAAGAATTAATTTATCCAAGAATTAACAACGTCCAAATTGTCAACATGATACTGCTTTGTGGAGTAAAATTCAAGAATGCTTAGAAGAATATTTTTATGAAAAGATACTGGATGAAACGCAATTATCAAGGATATTCCACAAATTTCATGGAGTATAGAAGTCAAAACTTAACCAACTGAGTACAATAAAGAATGGAATAACAAAAAAAATCACCATGCATGCGATAGACCGCACAGACAGGTTATTCCAACAGAATAATAAATAATGGAACCAGGTCCGGCGTAAACGCACAGACAGGATATTTCGACAGAATAATAAATAATGGAACCAGGTCCGGCGTAAACGCACAGACAGGATATTCCGACAGAATAATAAATAATGGAACCAGGTCCGGCGTAAAACACACAGACAGGATGTTCCAACAGAATAATAACAAGACGGAACCAGGTCCGGTGTAAAACACACAGACAGGATGTTCCAACAGAATAATAATAAAAACGGAACCAGGTCCGGTGTAAAACACACAGACAGGATGTTCCAACAGAATAATAGAAGAATGTCACCAAGTATATGGTAGACCGCGTATACAGGTTATTCCAACAGAATAATAAGAAATGGAATAACAACAGTTCTCTTCATGAATAAGAAAGAATAACACCCCTTACCGTTTTAAAGAAGAGCTGAAATAAGGAAGTAGTTAAGTAACAGAATACTCTTCTTCTCTCTCTCTATAGTTTCTCTCTCTAGAGTTCAGTTTGTAAGAAATAATGAAGGAATGAGCTGCTATTTATAAAAAAATAGAATGCATAGTAACTAATCCATGAACGATCCAGATTGATTACTTTAATCTGACGGTCTATATTTAAAAAAAATCTTTTTAATAAAATAAAATATATTCTATTTATAGAATAACTTTAATAAAGTATTTTGTTTTATATAAAAAGATGTTTCTGTTTTATTACGTTAATAATACGAATAAAACAAAACGTCATTATCGCTAAATAATTCATATTATTAACTGATAATAATTGAATCAAACTGAGTGACTTCTCACATAAGCATTAATAATCAATACCGTGTGCTACTATGCAACCACACGTATTACTGTACTTTTACTACCGAGTAGTTCAACAGTATCAATGGTAAAACTTTCGCCGTTATTTTTAATAAAATATTTTTGTCGTTTTCTCAATCCGACAATAATTCTGTTGTGGGGTCCACCAATGATTATGCCGTTGTACGAATATTCCCCGTTAAAACGAATATTCCCCGACCAATTGAATATTATATAACAACTTGCGTACTTTGTAAAATTTATAAATATTACCCACAACTATAACATTATATCAAATTAACTCCATAATATTCAAAAATGATATTTATAGAAAATTCATCTTTATTTATAAAAGTTGGGGTCTTACAACCTCCCCTTCTTATGAAATTTCGCCCTCGAAATTAGGGTACGTACCTGGTATGTCGAAGAGGTAAGGATACCTTGATTTCATTTCAGATTCTAACTCCCAAGTCATTTCCTTAACATCGTGGTTTCTCCACAAAACTTTGACTTGAGGTATAACCTTGGAGCGTAGAATATGTTCCTTCTTATCCAAGATTTGAACAGGAACTTCTTCATACGTCAAATCCTCCGCTATTTCGTCCGGTTCTAACTCAATAATGTGGTTAGGGTCTTCCACATATTTGCGTAACATGGATATGTGAAAAACGTTATGAACACGAGACATACTTGGCGGTAAAGCGAGTCTATAAGCCACAGTTCCTACTCGATCGAGGATTAAAAATGGACCGATGAATCGAGGATTGAGCTTTCCTCTCCTTCCAAATCTCGTAACTCCTTTCCATGGAGCAACACGTAAGAACACATGATCTCCTACATCAAATTCCACGTCCTTTCGATGAAGATCAGCATAACTCTTTTGTCGATTTTGTGAGGTTTTTATACGTTGTCGGATCGTTTGAATCTTTTCTGTAGTCATACGTACCAACTCCGGTCCCAACAACGTTGCTTCACCCACCTCATCCCAGCATACTGGAGAACGACATTTTCTTCCATACAATGCTTCGAATGGAGCCATGCCAATACTTGCTTGATAACTGTTGTTGTAGGAAAACTCCACCAATGGTAAGAACTTGTCCCAACTTCCCTTGAAGTCAAAGACACAGAGTCTTAATAGATCTTCAAGAGTTTGAATAGTCCTCTCTGATTGTCCGTCCGTCTGAGGATGATATGCTGAACTAAATCGTAAATCTGTGCCCATAGCTTTTTGTAAACTAACCCAAAATCGTGAAGTGAATCTTGGGTCTCGATCAGAAACTATGGATACTGGCATACCATGCAGTCTTACAATCTCGTTTATGTACATACGAGCAAGACGTTCAAGTGTATAAGTTTCTCGTATCGGTAAGAAATGAGCAGACTTGGTCAATCTATCAACAATGACCCAAATCGCATCAATACCTTGAGAAACCCTAAGAAGACCGGTAACGAAATCCATGGTAATGTGCTCCCACTTCCATTCTGGAATTTCAAGTGGTTGCAATGGACCTTTTGGTACTTGATGCTCCGCTTTGACTCGTTGACAAATTAGACACCTTGAGATAAACAACGCTATCTCTCTCTTCATATTGCTCCACCAAAATTTATGACGAAGATCATGATACATTTTGGTACTTCCAGGATGGATTGCAAATGGTGTGTTGTGCGCCTCCATCATGATTTCATACTTTAAATCAGGGTTGTTAGGAACACAAAGCCTGGAGTTGACTCGAAGTATTCCTTCTTCATCGATTCTTGCTTCCGGCATAGCACCTTCTTGCACTTTCTTCCTTATACGCATCAGCTCCAGGTCTGTAGCTTGAGCAGCTTTAACTTTATCGATTAAAGTCGGTTCTACTCGTATATTCGCCATCATCACATGGGTCCCTGGAGTCTTTAACTCTATCTCCATCCTTTGTAAATCACACAAAATGGGCCTTTGTGTTGACAATATCGCACTCGTACTTGCATATGATCTTCTACTCAATGCGTCAGCTACCACGTTCGCTTTTCCAGGATGGTATTGAATGGTATGATCATAATCTTTCAACAGTTCAAGCCAACGTCGTTGTCGCATGTTGAGTTCCTTTTGAGTGAAGAAATATTTGAGGCTTTTATGATCCGTAAAGATCTCCACCTTCTCTCCATACAAGTAATGCCTCCAAATTTTAAGTGCAAAGACAACAGCTGCCAACTCTAGATCATGAGTAGGATAATTCCTCTCATATTCCTTGAGTTGTCTTGATGCATAGGCTATGACTTTTCTATGTTGCATGAGAACACATCCCAACCCTTTGCTCGAAGCATCACTGTAGATGACAAATCCCTCCGAGCCAGATGGTATTGTTAGAACAGGTGCTGAAATGAGTCTCCTCTTGAGTTCTTGAAAACTCTTCTCACATTCTTCGCTCCAACCGAACTTTGTATCTTTCCGAGTCAGCTGAGTTAATGGAGTAGCGATTCGAGAAAATCCTTCCACGAATCTCCGATAATAACCAGCTAAACCAAGAAAGCTACGTACTTCGGTCACTGATTTAGGTTGCTCCCAGCTTTGAATAGCTTCAATCTTTGTCGGGTCAACCGATATTCCATGACTTGATACTACGTGCCCAAGGAATGCTACCTTCTCCAGCCAGAACTCGCATTTCTTCAACTTGGCATAAAGCTTGTATTCACAAAGCTTTTGGAGTACCAGCCTCAAGTGTTGCTCATGATCTTCACGACTTTTGGAATAAATAAGGATGTCATCAATAAAGACGACCACAAAGTGATCCAAATATTCTTTGAATACCAGGTTCATCATATCCATGAAGGCAGCAGGAGCATTAGTCAATCCAAAAGACATGACTAGGAATTCATAATGCCCGTACCGAGTTCTGAAAGCCGTCTTTGGAATATCCTCAGTTCTAACCTTCAGCTGATGATATCTAGAATGAAGATCGATCTTTGAAAAGAATTGTGCTCCTTGTAACTGGTCAAACAGGTCATCAATACGTGGCAATGGGTACCTGTTTTTGATGGTGACATGATTCAACTCCCGATAATCAATACAAAGTCGCATACTTCCATCTTTCTTCTTCACGAATAGAACAGGAGCACCCCAAGGAGAAGTACTAGGACGAATAAAGCCAATGTCTAACAATTCCTGCAGTTGGATCTTTAACTCCTGAAGTTCAATAGGAGCCATTCGATATGGGGCTTTGGAAATGGGTTTTGTACCGGGTTCAAGGTCGATACAAAATTCAATTTCACGCTCTGGGGGTAGGCCAGGAAGTTCTTCAGGGAATACGTCAGGGAATTTATTAACAATAGAAATATCATTCAAAACTGACGTATTTTTGTTTAGATCCGTGACATGAGCTAAGAAAGCTTGACATCCGTTTTTCAATAAACGAATAGCTTTATGGCTTGAGATGACAGCGATTGATTTTAATGGTTTGGTTGCTTGAATTCGCATAATAGGTCGATTAGGAATATGAAAGCTAACAACCTTACGAAAACAATCAATTTTTGCATGATGAGTAGTTAACCAATCAATCCCTAGAATCACGTCAAATGCAAGTATTTTTAATAAAATAAGATCGACAGGTAATGTGTGGGTACCAACTTGAACCAAACAAGACTTATAAACCGTGGATGTAATGAAGGTTTCTCCCAATGGAGTTTCAACAGATAAGTAAAAGTCTAATTTCTCCAGAATCAAATTTAATCGATGAGCGCAAGTAGGAGAAATAAAAGAATGGATAGAACCGGTATCAAATAAAGTATAGACTTCGTTAGAGTTTATGATAAGCTTACCCGTGATGACCTCATTCGGGTTCTTTACTTTCTGGGAGGTCACAAAAAACGCTCTCCCTTGCACTACAGGTTTTGACTTTTTTGGGACGGCCTTTGGTGTCTCCATCTTGGCTGAACTCGTTTTTGGTAAACGACAAAATCGAGCTAAATGACCTTCTCTTCCACAATTATAACATGCTTTAGACGGCATCGCGCAGTTTGGACTGATGTGCCCCTCCCCTCCGCATTTGAAACATATGATAGGTGGTCGTTCTCCTTCCTTAACAACGGGTGCTGGTGCTGACGTCTTTCCATCATTGTTGAATCTCCTCTTCTTGAAATGACCATTCTTATTGTTTTGGCCCTGATTACCACCGAAGTGGTTACCATTTTTGGCCTGTTGATTCCCTCCACGCTTGTTGTCACCGCTTCGATGACCGCTCTCACTGGTATTATCATTTTGTCGACTGCTCTCTTTTGGTTGCGTTGACTCGTTATCTCGCTCCACTAACTGAGCCCTATTCACAACATCTGAATACAAACACAGTTTATGAGAAATAAGATGTTGACGTATCTCAGGTTTCAAACCTCGCAAAAAAATTCGCGTCATTCCCTCTTCATTATCCACCAAGTGGGACTCAAACTAGGACAACTCAGCAAATTTAGCCTCATACTGCGACACGGTCATATTATTCTGCTCCAATTTGATGAACTCCACCTCCTTCATGTGACGAACACTTTCAGGAAAGTATTTGTCATTGAACAACTCTTGGAACTTCTACCAAGACATCTTCAGTGCGGCAGGTTGAGTACGCTTAATCGATTCCCACCAGTAATCTGCCTCTCCTCACAACATAAAGGCGGCAAAGGGAACCTTTTGCTCCTCGGAGCATCCCAAGACATCAAATATCTTGGTAATCTCCTTTATCCATGTTTTCGCTATAAGTGGTTTTGGCTCTCCCTTAAACTCTGGTGGTCCCAGCTCCTTGAACTGTTTAGCGGTCACCTTCCTGATGCACATTATCCTGATTATTGATATGTGGTGAATCAACAGTCGTCTGTGCTCCATTGCTATTTTCAACATTCTCAGATGCCATTTTCAGATACTGCCACAAAATAAAAGTTAATTGATATGTCATATATTATACTTATATTATGACCGACCAATTAAATATCATGCAAATAAACTTAGGTAGGTCATACTAGCGAAGGAATTCCCCGTCTCTCCCCTCCTAGTTCTATTCTCACATCTTAGCCAGGGATCATATCCCTAAGCTCTGATACCAACTGTGACGCCCCCAAAATTAGGTATACATCACCCATCTTGGGTCGTCAGATACAAAGTACAGAATACAAATACAACTTTCTAATACAACTGTCGTGTACAATACGACAAAACATAAACTGCGAGTTTGAATACAAATATTATCTTCTAGAGAGTATTCATACTCAAAAGGAGTCCTCATTACATTTATTAACACACTATTACATAGAATAGTGAGGACTACTAACTAATACTATCATTCGAACCATCACTCCGTTCCCCGACTTGCCCCAGCTACGTTCTCATTTTCTGAAGAGAACAGTGAAAGAAAGGGTGAGCTCAACTAGCCCAGTAAGAAATATTATGACTAAGATAATGCAGAATAAATTATCATTAGCCTTCAACAATGTTAAACTGATAAAATATAATAGACATCAAGTTTAACTGCAGCGGAACAAGCAATCCATTAAAAGAGTCAAGTAGAAAATAAACTCTACTATCTTTTATGATTTAAAAGGTTTTTCAACATTGTGATCGCTGGGACTCAGCTTAGTAAAATAATTCACATCATCGAATCACCCCTGCACTACGGCCAAGGATATTCGTGTATTCATTAATGGTCATGATCATGCCAACAACTATCCACCAATGCACTATGGGCCAATGAGGACTTTTACCACATCATTTGTAACATTACGGTCATGATTATGCCAACAACTGTCCATTAATGTACTACGGGCCAAGGATATTTGTGTATTCATCAATGGTCATGATCATGTCAACAACTGTCCATCAATGCACTACGGGCCAATGAGGACTTTTACCACATCATTTGTAACATTAAGGTCATGATTATACCGAATAATCTCTGGACATAATCATGCCAAGTCCATCTATGCACTACAGGCCACAGATGACTTTCAACATTTTATAAACATGAGGATGATGACAATGATATAATAATTCAATAAAACAAGTTCAAGAATTAATTTATCCAAGAATTAACAACGTCCAAATTGTCAACATGATACTGCTTTGTGGAGTAAAATTCAAGAACGCTTAGAAGAATATTTTTATGAAAAGATACTGGATGAAACGCAATTATCAAGGATATTCCACAAATTTCATGGAGTATAGAAGTCAAAACTTAACCAACTGAGTACAATAAAGAATGGAATAACAAAAAAAATCACCATGCATGCGATAGACTGCACAGACAGGTTATTCCAACAGAATAATAAATAATGGAACCAGGTCCGGCGTAAACGCACAGACAGGATATTTCGACAGAATAATAAATAATGGAACCAGGTCCGGCGTAAACGCACAGACAGGATATTCCGACAGAATAATAAATAATGGAACCAGGTCCGGCGTAAAACACACAGACAGGATGTTCCAACAGAATATTAACAAGACAGAACCAGGTCCGGTGTAAAACACACAGACAGGATGTTCCAACAGAATAATAATAAAAACGGAATCAGGTCCGGTGTAAAACACACAGACAGGATGTTCTAACAGAATAATAGAAGAATGTCACCAAGTATATGGTAGACCGCGTATACAGGTTATTCCAACAGAATAATAAGAAATGGAATAACAACAGTTCTCTTCATGAATAAGAAAGAATAACACCCCTTACCGTTTTAAAGAAGAGCTGAAATAAGGAAGTAGTTAAGTAACAGAATACTCTTCTTCTCTCTCTCTATAGTTTCTCTCTCTAGAGTTCAGTGAATTTGTAAGAAATAATGAAGGAATGAGCTGCTATTTATAAAAAAATAGAATGCATAGTAACTAATCCATGAACGATCCAGATTGATTACTTTAATCTGACGGTCTATATTTAAAAAAAAATCTTTTTAATAAAATAAAATATATTCTATTTATAGAATAACTTTAATAAAGTATTTTGTTTTATATAAAAAGATGTTTCTGTTTTATTACGTTAATAATACGAATAAAACAAAACGTCATTATCGCTAAATAATTCATATTATTAACTGACAATAATTGAATCAAACTGAGTGACTTCTCACATAAGCATTAATAATCAATACCGTGTGCTACTATGCAACCACACGTATTACTGTACTTTTACTACCGAGTAGTTCAACAGTATCAATGGTAAAACTTTCGCCGTTATTTTTAATAAAATATTTTTGTCGTTTTCTCAATCCGACAATAATTCTGTTGTGGGGTCCACCAATGATTATGTCGTTGTACGAATATTCCCTGTTAAAACGAATATTCCCCGACCAATTGAATATTATATAACAACTTGCGTACTTTGTAAAATTTATAAATATTACCCACAACTATAACATTATATCAAATTAACTCCATAATATTCAAAAATGATATTTATAGAAAATTCATCTTTATTTATAAAAGTTAGGGTCTTACATTAGAAGTAACAATCAGAAGAGGAAGTGGAGCGAGAATTCGACTGTGGGAGGACAACAAGGAGGTCAGCAGAAGAAAAAGTTTGAAGCTTGTGCGACGTGCGGGAAGAACCATACTGGGGTGTGTTTGAAGGGAAAACGAATGTGTTTCAACTGTGGTCAAGAGGAACACATTGCACCGAACTATTTTAGCCCAAAGAAAGGAGCATGTTTTACCTGCGGTTCGAAGGATCACATGGCTCGTGATTTCCCTAAGAAGTCAGCGGGAAATGCAAGTGCAGGAAAAGGAAACAACAATGATGGTGGTGCATTGACTATCACTGGACCAACACAGTCAAGCCGACCTACTGCGAGGACTTTTAATATGACAGTGCAGGATGCTGTACAGTCTAAGGACGTGGTGTCAGGTATCATTCCGATTAATGGTATTCATGCTTATGTACTATTTGATTCGGGTGCTACTTATTCATTTATATCCGATGAATTTGCTCAGAACTTAGATTTGCCTCAGGAAAAACTAGATTATCCTTTGAGCATATAGATTACGAATAGGGAAGTGATTCCCGTTAGGTTTGTATATAAGAATTGTAGAGTGGTTATAAAAGGTCACGAGATGATGGTACATTCAATACCAATTAAACTTGGGGAATTCGATGTTATACTGGGAATGAATTGGTTATTCAATTATGGAGCAGTAATTGATTGCCAAAGGAAATGTGTTAACCTTATGACTCCGTCAAAGGTTGTGTTCTTTGGCAGCAAATCACCTCGACAAGCAAGTTGTTTGACGGTGATGCAAGCCAAAAAGTTGTTAAGACAAGGATGTGTAGGATACTTAGCCTACATAGTTGATACACAGAAGAAGAGTGCGAAGTTTGTGACGCCCCCAAAATTAGGTATACATCACCCATCTTGGGTCGTCAGATACATAGTACAGAATACAAATACAACTGATTAATACATCTGTCGTGTACAATACGACAAAACATAAACTGTGAGTTTGAATACAAATATTATCTTCTAGAGAGTATTCATACTCAAAATGAGTCCTAATTACATTTATTAACACACCATTACATAGAATAGTGAGGACTACTAACTAATACTATCATTCGGACCATCACTCCGTACCCCGACTTGTCCCAGCTACGTTCTCATTTCCTGAAGAGAACAGTGAAAGAAAGGGTGAGCTCAACTAGCCCAGTAAGAAATATTATGACTAAGATAATGCAGAATAAATTATCATTAGCCTTCAACAATGTTAAACTGATAAAATATAATAGACATCAAGTTTAACTGTAGCGGAACAAGCAATCCATTAAAAGAGTCAAGTAGAAAATAAACTCTACTATCTTTTATGATTTAAAAGATTTTCCAACACTGTGATCGCTGAGACTCAGCTTAATAAAATAATCCACATCATCGAATCACCCCTGCACTACGGCCAAGGATATTCGTATATTCATTAATGGTCATGATCATGCCAACAACTGTCCATCAATGCACTACGGGCCAATGAGGACTTTTACCACATCATTTGTAACATTACGGTCATGATTATACCGAATAATCCCTGGTCATAATCATACCAAGTCCATCTATGCACTACGTGCCACAGATGACTTTCAACATTTTATAAACATGAGGATGATGACAATGATATAAGAATTCAATAAAACAAGTTCAAGAATTAATTTATCCAAGAATTAACAACGTCCAAATTGTCAACATGATACTGCTTTGTGGAGTAAAATTCAAGAATGATCAGAAGAATATTTTCATGAAAAGATACTGGATGAAACGCAAATATCAAGGATATTCCACAAATTTCATGGAGTATAGAAGTCAAAACTTAACCAACTGAGTACAATAAAGAATGGAATAACAAAAGAAATCACCATGCATGCGATAGACCGCACAGACAGGTTATTCCAACAGAATAATAAATAATGGAACCAGGTCCGGCGTAAACGCACAGACAGGATATTCCAACAGAATAATAATAAAAACGGAACCAGGTCCGGTGTAAAACACACAGACAGGATGTTCCAACAGAATAATAATAAAAACGGAACCAGGTCCGGTGTAAAACACACAGACAGGATGTTCCAACAGAATAATAAACGGAACCAGGTCCGGTGTAAAACACACAGACAGGATGTTCCAACAGAATAATAGAAGAATGTCACCAAGTATAGGGTAGACCGCGTATACAGGTTATTCCAACAGAATAATAAGAAATGGAATAACAACAGTTCTCTTCATAAACAAGAAAGAATAACACCCCTTACCGTTTTAAAGACGAGCTGAAATAAGGAAATAGTTAAGTAGCAGAATACTCTTCTTCTCTCTCTCTATAGTTTCTCTCTATAGTTTCTCTCTCTAGAGTTCAGTGAATTCGTAAGAAATAATGAAGGAATGAGCTGCTATTTATAGAAAAATAGAATGCATAGTAACTAATCCATGAACGGTCCAGATTGATTACTTTAATCTGACGGTCCATATTTAAAGAAAAATCTTTTAAATAAAATATAATATATTCTATTTATAGAATAACTTTAATAAAGTATTTTGTTTTATATAAAAAGATGTTTCTGTTTTATTACGTTAATAATACGAATAAAACAAAACGTCATTATCGCTAAATAATTCATATTATTAACTGACAATAATTGAATCAAACTGAGTGACTTCTCACATAAGCATTAATAATCAATACCGTGTGCTACTATGCAACCACACGTATTACTGTACTTTTACTACCGAGTAGTTCAACAGTAACAATGGTAAAACTTCCGCCGTTATTTTTTAATAAAATATTTTTGTCGTTTTCTCAATCCGACAATAATTCCGTTGTGGGGTCCACCAATGATTGTGCCGTTGTACGAATATTCCCGACAAAAAGAATATTTTCCGACCAATCGAATATTTTATAACAACTTGCTTACTTTGCAAAATTTATAAATATTACCCACAACTATAACATTATATCAAATTAACTCCATAATATTCAAAAATGATATTTATAGAAAATTCATCTTTATTTATAAAAGTTGGGGTCTTACAACCTCCCCTTCTTATGAAATTTCGCCCTCGAAATTAGGGTACGTACCTGGTATGTCGAAGAGGTAAGGATACCTTGATTTCATTTCAGATTCTAACTCCCAAGTCATTTCCTCAACATCGTGGTTTCTCCACAAAACTTTGACTTGAGGTATAACCTTGGAGCGTAGAATATGTTCCTTCTTATCCAAGATTTGAACAGGAACTTCTTCATACGTCAAATCTTCCGCTATTTCGTCCGGTTCTAACTCAATAATGTGGTTCGGGTCTTCCACATATTTGCGTAACATGGATATGTGAAAAACGTTATGAACACGAGACATACTTGGCGGTAAAGCGAGTCTATAAGCCACAGTTCCTACTCGATCGAGGATTAAAAATGGACCGATGAATCGAGGATTGAGCTTTCCTCTCTTTCCAAATCTCGTAACTCCTTTCCATGGAGCAACACGTAAGAACACATGATCTCCTACATCAAATTCCACGTCCTTTCGATGAAGATCAGCATAACTCTTTTGTCGATCTTGTGAGGTTTTTATACGTTGTCGGATCGTTTGAATCTTTTCTGTAGTCATACGTACCAACTCCGGTCCCAACAACGTTGCTTCGCCCACCTCATCCCAGCATACTGGAGAACGACATTTTCTTCCATACAATGCTTCGAATGGAGCCATGCCAATACTTGCTTGATAACTGTTGTTGTAGGAAAACTCCACCAATGGTAAGAACTTGTCCCAACTTCCCTTGAAGTCAAAGACACAGAGTCTTAATAGATCTTCAAGAGTTTGAATAGTCCTCTCTGATTGTCCGTCCGTCTGAGGATGATATGCTGAACTAAATCGTAAATCCGTGCCCATAGCTTTTTGTAAACTAACCCAAAATCGTGAAGTGAATCTTGGGTCTCGGTCAGAAACTATGGATACTGGCATACCATGCAGTCTTACAATCTCGTTTATGTACATACGAGCAAGACGTTCAAGTGTATAAGTTTCTCGTATCGGTAAGAAATGAGCAGACTTGGTCAATCTATCAACAATGACCCAAATCGCATCAATACCTTGAGAAACCCTAGGAAGACCGGTAACGAAATCCATGGTAATGTGCTCCCACTTCCATTCTGGAATTTCAAGTGGTTGCAATGGACCTTTTGGTACTTGATGCTCCGCTTTGACTCGTTGACAAGTTAGACACCTTGAGATAAACAACGCTATCTCTCTCTTCATATTGCTCCACCAAAATGTATGACGAAGATCATGATACATTTTGGTACTTCCAGGATGGATTGCAAACGGTGTGTTGTGCGCCTCCATCATGATTTCATACTTTAAATCAGGGTTGTTAGGAACACAAAGTCTGGAGTTGACTCGAAGTATTCCTTCTTCATCGATTCTTGCTTCCGGCATAGAACCTTCTTGCACTTTCTTCCTCATACGCATCAGCTCCAGGTCTGTAGCTTGAGCAGCTTTAACTTTATCGATTAAAGTCGGTTCTACTCGTATATTCGCCATCATCACATGGGTCCCTGGAGTCTTTAACTCTATCTCCATCCTTTGCAAGTCACACAAAATGGGCCTTTGCGTTGTTAATATTGCACTTGTACTTGCATATGATCTTCTACTCAATGCGTCAGCTACCACGTTCGCTTTTCCAGGATGGTATTGAATGGTATGATCATAATCTTTCAACAGTTCAAGCCAACGTCGTTGTCGCATGTTGAGTTCCTTTTGAGTGAAGAAATATTTGAGGCTTTTATGATCCGTAAAGATCTCCACCTTCTCCCCATACAAGTAATGCCTCCAAATTTTAAGTGCAAAGACAACAGCTGCCAACTCTAGATCATGAGTAGGATAATTCCTCTCATATTCCTTGAGTTGTCTTGATGCATAGGCTATGACTTTTCCATGTTGCATGAGAACGCATCCCAACCCTTTGCTCGAAGCATCACTGTAGATGACAAATCCCTCCGAGCCAGATGGTATTGTTAGAACAGGTGCTGAAATGAGTCTCCTCTTGAGTTCTTGAAAACTCTGCTCACATTCTTCGCTCCAACCAAACTTTGTATCTTTCCGAGTCAGCTGAGTTAATGGAGTAGCGATTCGAGAAAATCCTTCCACGAATCTCCGATAATAACCAGCTAAACCAAGAAAGCTACGTACCTCGGTCACTGATTTAGGTTGCTCCCAGCTTTGAATAGCTTCAATCTTTGCCGGGTCAACAGATATTCCACGACTTGATACTACGTGCCCAAGGAATGCTACCTCTTCCAGCCAGAACTCGCATTTCTTCAACTTGGCATAAAGTTTGTATTCACGAAGCTTTTGGAGTACCAGCCTCAAGTGTTGCTCATGATCTTCACGGCTTTTGGAATAAATAAGGATGTCATCAATAAAGACGACCACAAAGTGATCCAAATATTCCTTGAATACCCGGTTCATCATATCCATGAAGGCAGCAGGAGCATTAGTCAATCCAAAGGACATGACTAGGAATTCATAATGCCCGTACCGAGTTCTAAAAGCCGTCTTTGGAATATCCTCAGTTCTAACCTTCAGCTGATGATATCCAGAACGAAGATCGATCTTTGAAAAGAATTGTGCTCCTTGCAACTGGTCAAACAGGTCATCAATACGTGGCAATGGGTACCTATTTTTGATGGTGACATGATTCAACTCCCGATAATCAATACAAAGTCGCATACTCCCATCTTTCTTCTTCACGAACAGAACAGGAGCACCCCAAGGAGAAGTACTAGGACGAATAAAACCAATGTCTAACAATTCCTGCAGTTGGGTCTTTAACTCCTGAAGTTCAATAGGAGCCATTCGATATGGGGCTTTGGAAATGGGTTTTGTACCGGGTTCAAGGTCGATACAAAATTCAATTTCACGCTCTGGGGGTAGGCCAGGAAGTTCTTCAGGGAATACGTCAGGGAATTTATTAACAATAGAAATATCATTCAAAACTGACGTATTTTTGTTTAGATCTGTGACATGAGCTAAGAAAGCTTGACATCCGTTTTTCAATAAACGAATAGCTTTATGGCTTGAGATGACAGCGATTGATTTTAATGGTTTGGTTGCTTGAATTCGCATAATAGGTCGATTAGGAATATGAAAGCTAACAACCTTACGAAAACAATCAATTTTTGCATGATGAGTAGTTAACCAATCAATCCCTAGAATCACGTCAAATGCAAGTATTTTTAATGAAATAAGATCGACAGGTAATGTGTGGGTACCAACTTGAACCAAACAAGACTTATAAACCGTGGATGTAATGAAGGTTTCTCCCAATGGAGTTTCAACTGCTAAGTCAAAGTCTAATTTCTCCGGAATCAAATTTAATCGATGAGCGCAAGTAGGAGAAATAAAAGAATGGGTAGAACCGGTATCAAATAAAGTATAGACTTCGTTAGAGTTTATGATAAGCTTACCCGTGATGACCTCATTCGGGTTCCTTGCTCTCTGGGAGTTCACAACAAACGCTCTCCCTTGCACAACCGGTTTTGACTTTTCTGGGACGGCCTTTGGTGCCTCCATCCTAGCTGAATTTGTCTTCGGTAAACGACAAAATCGGGCTAAATGACCTTCTCTTCCACAATTATAACATGCTTTGGACGGCATCGCGCAGTTTGGACTGATGTGCCCCTCCCCTCCGCATTTGAAACATATGATAGGTGGTCGTTCTCCTTCCTTAACGACAGGTGCTGGTGCTGACGTCTTTCCATCATTGTTGAATCTCCTCTTCTTGAAATGCCCATTCTTATTGGTTTGGCCCTGATTACCACCGAAGTGGTTACCATTTCTGGCCTGTTGATTCCCTCCACGCTTGTTGTCACCGCTTCGATGACTGCTCTCACTGGTATTATCATTTTGCCGGCTGCTCTCTTTTGGTTGCGTTGTCTCGTTATCGCGCTCCACCAACTGAGCCCTATTTACAACATCTGAATACAAACACAGTTTATGAGAAACAAGATGTTGACGTATCTCCGGCTTCAAACCTCTTAAAAACATCCGCGTCATTCTTTCTTCATTATCCACCAGGTGGGACGCAAACCGGGATAACTCCGCAAATTTTGCCTCGTACTGCGACACGGTCATATTATTCTGCTCCAATTTGATGAACTCCACCTCCTTCATGTGACGAATACTCTCGGGAAAGTATTTGTCGTTAAACAGCTCTTGGAACTTCTCCCAAGACATCTTCAGTGCGGCAGGTTGAGTACGCTTTATCGATTCCCACCAGTAATCTGCCTCTCCTCGCAACATAAAGGCGGCAAAGGGAACCTTTTGCTCCTCGGAGCAACCCAAGACATCAAATATCTTGGTGATCTGCTTTATCCATGTTTCAGCTACAAGTGGTTTGGGTTCTCCCTTAAACTCCGGTGGTCCCAGCTCCTTAAACTGTTTAGCGGTGACCGCCTGAGAGTTTCCAGTATTTCCACCTACGTTGTGGACAGGAGCCGCTTTCACCTGTTGTTGCATGAATTGCATAAAACTTCTGAACATTCCATCATTCATCATCTGGTCAGTGTTGTTGTTTGCATGAGGATTGTCACCTTCCTGATGCACATTATCCTGATTATTGATATGTGGTGAATCAACAGTCGTCTGTGCTCCATTGCTATTCTCAACATTCTCAGATGCCATTTTCAGATACTGCCACAAAATAAAAGTTAATTGATATGTCATATATTATCCTTATATTATGACCGACCAATTAAATACCATGCAAATAAACTTAGGTAGGTCATACTAGCGAAGGAATTCCCCGTCTCTCCCCTCCTAGTTCTATTCTCACATCTTAGCCAGGGATCATATCCCTAAGCTCTGATACCAACTGTGACGCCCCCAAAATTAGGTATACATCACCCATCTTGGGTCGTCAGATACATAGTACAGAATACAAATACAACTTATTAATACAACTGTCGTGTACAATACGACAAAACATAAACTGTGAGTTTGAATACAAATATTATCTTCTAGAGAGTATTCATACTCAAAAGGAGTCCTCATTACATTTATTAACACACCATTACATAGAATAGTGAGGACTACTAACTAATACTATCATTCGGACCATCACTCCGTTCCCCGACTTGTCCCAGCTACGTTCTCATTTCCTGAAGAGAACAGTGAAAGAAAGGGTGAGCTCAACTAGCCCAGTAAGAAATATTATGACTAAGATAATGCAGAATAAATTATCATTAGCCTTCAACAATGTTAAACTGATAAAATATAATAGACATCAAGTTTAACTGTAGCGGAACAAGCAATCCATTAAAAGAGTCAAGTAGAAAATAAACTCTACTATCTTTTATGATTTAAAAGATTTTTCAACACTGTGATCGCTGAGACTCAGCTTAATAAAATAATCCACATCATCGAATCACCCCTGCACTACGGCCAAGGATATTCGTATATTCATTAATGGTCATGATCATGCCAACAACTGTCCATCAATGCACTACGGGCCAATGAGGACTTTTACCACATCATTTGTAACATTACGGTCATGATTATACCGAATAATCCCTGGTCATAATCATACCAAGTCCATCTATGCACTACAGTGCCACAGATGACTTTCAACATTTTATAAACATGAGGATGATGACAATGATATAAGAATTCAATAAAACAAGTTCAAGAATTAATTTATCCAAGAATTAACAACGTCCAAATTGTCAACATGATACTGCTTTGTGGAGTAAAATTCAAGAATGCTTAGAAGAATATTTTCATGAAAAGATACTGGATGAAACGCAAATATCAAGGATATTCCACAAATTTCATGGAGTATAGAAGTCAAAACTTAACCAACTGAGTACAATAAAGAATGGAATAACAAAAGAAATCACCATGCATGCGATAGACCGCACAGACAGGTTATTCCAACAGAATAATAAATAATGGAACCAGGTCCGGCGTAAACGCACAGACAGGATATTCCGACAGAATAATAATAAAACGGAACCAGGTCCGGTGTAAAACACACAGACAGGATGTTCCAACAGAATAATAATAAAAACGGAACCAGGTCCGGTGTAAAACACACAGACAGGATGTTCCAACAGAATAATAAACGGAACCAGGTCGGTGTAAAACACACAGACAGGATGTTCCAACAGAATAATAGAAGAATGTCACCAAGTATAGGGTAGACCGCGTATACAGGTTATTCCAACAGAATAATAAGAAATGGAATAACAACAGTTCTCTTCATGAATAAGAAAGAATAACACCCCTTACCGTTTTAAAGACGAGCTGAAATAAGGAAGTAGTTAAGTAGCAGAATACTCTTCTTCTCTTTCTCTATAGTTTCTCTCTATAGTTTCTCTCTCTAGAGTTCAGTGAATTCGTAAGAAATAATGAAGGAATGAGCTGCTATTTATAGAAAAATAGAATGCATAGTAACTAATCCATGAACGGTCCAGATTGATTACTTTAATCTGACGGTCCATATTTAAAGAAAAATCTTTTAAATAAAATATAATATATTCTATTTATAGAATAACTTTAATAAAGTATTTTGTTTTATATAAAAAGATGTTTCTGTTTTATTACGTTAATAATACGAATAAAACAAAACGTCATTATCGCTAAATAATTCATATTATTAACTGACAATAATGGAATCAAACTGAGTGACTTCTCACATAAGCATTAATAATCAATACCGTGTGCTACTATGCAACCACACGTATTACTGTACTTTTACTACCGAGTAGTTCAACAGTAACAATGGTAAAACTTCCGCCGTTATTTTTAATAAAATATTTTTGTCGTTTTCTCAATCCGACAATAATTCCGTTGTGGGGTCCACCAATGATTGTGCCGTCGTACGAATATTCCCGTTAAAAAGAATATTTTCCGACCAAACGAATATTTTATAACAACTTGCTTACTTTGCAAAATTTTATAAATATTACCCACAACTATAACATTATATCAAATTAACTCCATAATATTCAAAAATGATATTTATAGAAAATTCATCTTTATTTATAAAAGTTGGGGTCTTACAAAGTTAGAAGAGATACCGATCATAAGAGATTTTGCAGACGTATTTCCAGACGATTTGTCGGGTCTTCCGTCGAATCGACAAATCGAGTTCGTGATTGATTTACTACCAAGAACGGCCCCGATATCTAAGGCACCATACAGAATGTGTGAGACCCCAGATTTTATGAATAAATATTTAATTTTTCTTGAAATAATTTTTTTATATTATGGTGTGGATTTGATATAATAGTTATATAAATTTTTCAAAGTAAGCAAGTTGTTATAAGATATTCGTTTGGTCGGGGAATATTCTTTTTGTCGGGGAATATTCGTACGACGGCACAATCATTGGTGGACCCCACAACGGAATTATTGTCGGATTGAGAAAACGACAAAATTATCTTTCTATAAAAATAACGGCTGAGGTGTTACTGTTAAAACCGTTAAAACTGTTGAACTACTCGGTAGTAAAAGTACAGTAATACGCGTGGTTGCATAGTAGCACACGGTATTGATTATTGATGCTTACGTGAGAAGTCACTCAGCTATACTCAATTATTGCTACAGTAATTGCTGCATCATATCTCTTAAATTATTGTCATAATATGTTATATTATTGAGACGTTGTGGTAAGTTTGGTTATTTTATGGGGGGCCATATGTCATCATCTAAGAGTCTCTTCGTCAATAGTAATTACCGTCGTCAATAGTAATTACCGTCGTCAATAGTAATTACCGTCGTCAATAGTAATTACCTTGGTCAATAGTAATTACCTTCTTCAATAGTATTTACCTTGGTCAATAGTATTTACCTTGGTCAATAGTAATTACCTTCGTCAATAGTATTTACCTTGGTCAATAGTAATTACTTTCGTCAATAGTAGTTGTCCCTTCAATATTACCAAGAGTCATTTGACCCTTCGTTAAGACCAAGAGTCATTTGACCCTTCGTTAAGACCAAGAGCCACCCTCAGTTTTTCTATAAATAGAGGCCTAGGGCTTCATTATTTTTCACGAATTCATTCAAGCTATAGAGAGAGAAAATATAGAGAAAATAAGAGAGAGAGAATAAAAGTATTCTGCTACATCACTTTTCCAATATCCAGTTCTTTTAAGGTAGGGAATATTATTTCTTTTATATTCATGAAGAGAACTTCTGTTATTCCATTTGTTATTATTCTGTTGGAATAACCAGTATACGCGGTCTACCCTATACTTGGTGACATTCTTCTATTATTCTGTTGGAACATCCTGTCTGTGTGTTTTACACCGGACCTGGTTCCGTTTATTATTCTGTTGGAATATCCTGTCTGTGTGTTTTACACCGGACCTGGTTCCATTATTTATTATTCTGTCGGAATATCCTGTCTGTGCGTTTACGCCGGACCTGGTTCCATTATTTATTATTCTGTTGGAATAACCTGTTTGTGCGGTCTATCGCATGCATGGTGATTTCTTTTGTTATTCCATTCTTTATTGTACTCAGTTGGTTAAGTTTTGACTTCTATACTCCATGAAATTTGTGGAATATCCTTGATAGTTGCGTTTCATCCAGTATCTTTTCAAGAAAATATTCTCCTGATCATTCTTGAATTTTACTCCACAAAGCAGTATCATGTTGACAATTTGGACGTTGTTAATTCTTGGATAAATTAATTCTTGAACTTGTTTTATTGAATTCTTATATCATTGTCATCATCCTCATGTTTATAAAATGTTGAAAGTCATCTGTGGCCTGTAGTGCATAGATGGACTTGGTATGATTATGACCAGGGATTATTCGGTATAATCATGACCGTAATGTTACAAATGATGTGGTAAAAGTCCTCATTGGCCCGTAGTGCATTGATGGACAGTTGTTGGCATGATCATGACCATTAATGAATATACGAATATCCTTGGCCGTAGTGCAGGGGTGATTCGATGATGTGGATTATTTTATTAAGCTGAGTCTCAGCGATCACAGTGTTGGAAAATCTTTTAAATCATAAAAGATAGTAGAGTTTATTTTCTACTTGACTCTTTTAATGGATTGCTTGTTCCGCTACAGTTAAACTTGATGTCTATTATATTTTATCAGTTTAACATTGTTGAAGGCTAACGATAATTTATTCTGCATTATCTTAGTCATAATATTTCTTACTGGGCTAGTTGAGCTCACCCTTTCTTTCACTGTTCTCTTCAGGAAATGAGAACGTAGCTGGGGCAAGTCGGGGAATGGAGTGATGGTCCGAATGATAGTATTAGTTAGTAGTCCTCACTATTCTATGTAATGGTGTGTTAATAAATGTAATGAGGACTCCTTTTGAGTATGAATACTCTCTAGAAGATAATATTGTATTCAAACTCACAGTTTATGTTTTGTCGTATTATACACGACAGTTGTATTAGTAAGTTGTATTCGTATTCTGTACTTTGTATCTGACGACCCAAGATGGGTGATGTATACCTAATTTTGGGGGCGTCACAGTTGGTATCAGAGCTTAGGGATATGATCCCTGGCTAGGATGTGAGAATAGAACTAGGAGGGGAGAGACGGGGAATTCCTTCGCTAGTATGACCTACCTAAGTTTATTTGGTATTTAATTAGTAGGTCAAAGTATATGGATAATATGTTAATTAACCCTTGTTTTGTTGCAGTATTTGCAAATGGCATCCGAAAATGTTGTGATAAACAATGAAGCACATGAGACTATTGAATCACCAATGATCAATGCTCAGGGTAATGTGCAACCAGAGGACAATAATCCTCATAAATAATAATAACACCGATGAAATGGTGAATGATGGGATGGTCAGAGACTTTATGCAATTCATGCAACAACAAAATAACTCTCGGACGGTCACCGCTAAGCAGTTCAAGGAGCAATTCATGCAACAACGGGCGAGAGCGGCTCCTATCCAAAATGAAGGAGGAAACAATGACAACTCACGGTTGGTCACCGCTAAGCAATTCAAGGAGCTAGGACCACCGGAGTTTTTGGGAAAGCCAGAACCACTTAAGGCGGAGACGTGGTTAAAGCAGATCACCAAGATATTAGATGTCTTGGGATGCTCCGAGGAGCAAAAGGTTCCCTTTGCCACCTTTATGTTGCGTGAAGAGGCAGATTACTGGTGGGAATCTGTAAAACGTACCCAGCCTGACGCACTCAAGATGTCTTGGGAGAAGTTCCAAGAACTGTTCAATGACAAGTACTTTCCCGAAAGTATTCGTCACATGAAGGAGGTGGAATTTATCAAGTTGGAGCAAAACAACATGACCGTGTCGCAGTACGAAGCCAAGTTTGCCGAATTGTCCCGGTTTGCGTCCCACTTGGTGGATAATGAAGAAAGAATGACGCGGATGTTTTTAAGAGGTTTGAAACCGGAGATACGTCAATATCTTATTTCTCATAAACTGTGTTTATATTCAGATGTTGTGAATAGGGCTCAGTTAGTGGAGCGCGATAACGAGTCAACGCAACCAAAAGAGAGCAGCCGAAAAAATGATAATACTGGTGATAACAGTTATCAAAGCGGTGACAATAAGCATGGAGGGAATCAACATGCCAGAAATGGTAACCACTTCAATGGTAATCATGGTCAAAATAATAAGAATGGTCATTTCAAGAAGAGAAAATTCAACAATGATGGAAAGACGTCAGCACCAGCACCCGTTGTTAAGGAAGGAGAACGACCACCTATCATATGCTTCAAATGCGGAGGGGAGGGACACATCAGTCCAAACTGCGCGATGCCATCCAAAGCATGCTATAATTGTGGAAGAGAAGGTCACTTAGCCCGATTTTGTCGTTCACAGAAGACAAGTTCAGATAGGATGGAGGCACCAAAGATCGTCCCAGAAAAGCCAAAGCCAGTAGTTTAAGAGAGAGCGTTTTTTTCGTGACGAGGAACCTGAATAAAATTATCACGGGTATGTTAGTCATAAACTCTTGCGAAGTCTATACCGTGTTAGATACCGGTTCTACTCACTCTTTTATTTCACCTAGTTGTGTTCAATATTTGAACTTAACTCCGGAGAAATTAGACTTTGATTTCTCTGTTGAAATTTCGTTGGGAGAAACCTTTGTTACCTCCACTATTTATAAATCTTGTTCAAATCAACACTTTCACGTTACCTATTGATCTTATCTCTTTGAAAATACTTGCATTGATGTAATTTTTGGAAACGATTGGTTAACTGCTCATCATGCTTTTCGTAAGGTTGTTAGCTTTCATATTCCTAACCAACCTATTATGCGAATTCAAGTAACCAAATCACTAAAGTCAATCATTGTCGTATCAAGCCATAAGTAAAAATCCCCGTTCCTTTCGTGGTTGACTTCCTGGTGTGGAATGTACCGAAGCTAGACTTTCCGTAGGAGACGTTGTAAATGACGATGGCAAGTTGATAGGTATCAATGTGACGTGTTATCCAAGTCTTGGATAAGGGTCACAGTTTTGAACGATATTTCTATTGTTAATAAATTTCTTGACGTATTCTTGAAGACTTCTTAGCCTACCCCAGAGCGTAAAATTGAATTTTATATTGACCCCAGCACAAAACCCATTTCTTAAACCCTCAAATATTTCTTCAACTAAAACGAACGTATTATGCGCCAAAGACGTTGGCTCGAACTGTTGAAGATTACGATCATACCATTCAATAACATCGTGGAAAAGCGAACGTGGTAGCTGACGCATTGTGTAGAAGATCGTATACGGTTATAAGTGCGAATATACGAACCCACGTGAAGATAACGAATATACGATTAAAATCGACTTTAATCGATAAGTTAAAGCCGCTCAAGCTACATATTCAGAGCTGATAAATATGAAAAAGAAGGTTCAAGAGGGCGTTATTCTAGAAGCAAGAATCGACGAAGAGAGGAAATCTCAACTCTCGATTTAATTGGCCCATTTGAAATCCTCGATGAAGTAGGAACTGTGGCCTATAGACTCATTTTACCGCCAAGTATGTTGCGTGTTCAAAATATTTTTTACGTATCGATGTTACGTAAATATGTGGACGACCCGAACCACATTATTAATTTAGAACCGGACGAGATAGCGAAAGATTTAACATATGAGGAGATACATGTTAACATCTTGGATAAGAAGGATCATATTCGATGCTTAAAGGTTATACCTCAAGAGTTAGAATTTGAAGTGAAGTCAAGGTATCCTCACATGTTCGGCATACCAAGTACGTACGTAAATTTCGAGGGCGAAATTCCATAAGGAGGGGAGATTGTGAGACCCCAGATTTTATGAATAAATATTTAATTTTTCTTGAAATAATTTTTTTATATTATGGTGTGGATTTGATATAATAGTTATATAAATTTTTCAAAGTAAGCAAGTTGTTATAAGATATTCGTTTGGTCGGGGAATATTCTTTTTGTCGGGGAATATTCGTACGACGGCACAATCATTGGTGGACCCCACAACGGAATTATTGTCGGATTGAGAAAACGACAAAATTATCTTTCTATAAAAATAACGGCTGAGGTGTTACTGTTAAAACCGTTAAAACTGTTGAACTACTCGGTAGTAAAAGTACAGTAATACGCGTGGTTGCATAGTAGCACACGGTATTGATTATTGATGCTTACGTGAGAAGTCACTCAGCTATACTCAATTATTGCTACAGTAATTGCTGCATCATATCTCTTAAATTATTGTCATAATATGTTATATTATTGAGACGTTGTGGTAAGTTTGGTTATTTTATGGGGGGCCATATGTCATCATCTAAGAGTCTCTTCGTCAATAGTAATTACCGTCGTCAATAGTAATTACCGTCGTCAATAGTAATTACCGTCGTCAATAGTAATTACCGTCGTCAATAGTAATTACCTTGGTCAATAGTAATTACCTTCTTCAATAGTATTTACCTTGGTCAATAGTATTTACCTTGGTCAATAGTAATTACCTTCGTCAATAGTATTTACCTTGGTCAATAGTAATTACTTTCGTCAATAGTAGTTGTCCCTTCAATATTACCAAGAGTCATTTGACCCTTCGTTAAGACCAAGAGTCATTTGACCCTTCGTTAAGACCAAGAGCCACCCTCAGTTTTTCTATAAATAGAGGCCTAGGGCTTCATTATTTTTCACGAATTCATTCAAGCTATAGAGAGAGAAAATATAGAGAAAATAAGAGAGAGAGAATAAAAGTATTCTGCTACATCACTTTTCCAATATCCAGTTCTTTTAAGGTAGGGAATATTATTTCTTTTATATTCATGAAGAGAACTTCTGTTATTCCATTTGTTATTATTCTGTTGGAATAACCAGTATACGCGGTCTACCCTATACTTGGTGACATTCTTCTATTATTCTGTTGGAACATCCTGTCTGTGTATTTTACACCGGACCTGGTTCCGTTTATTATTCTGTTGGAATATCCTGTCTGTGTGTTTTACACCGGACCTGGTTCCATTATTTATTATTCTGTCGGAATATCCTGTCTGTGCGTTTACGCCGGACCTGGTTCCATTATTTATTATTCTGTTGGAATAACCTGTTTGTGCGGTCTATCGCATGCATGGTGATTTCTTTTGTTATTCCATTCTTTATTGTACTCAGTTGGTTAAGTTTTGACTTCTATACTCCATGAAATTTGTGGAATATCCTTGATAGTTGCGTTTCATCCAGTATCTTTTCAAGAAAATATTCTCCTGATCATTCTTGAATTTTACTCCACAAAGCAGTATCATGTTGACAATTTGGACGTTGTTAATTCTTGGATAAATTAATTCTTGAACTTGTTTTATTGAATTCTTATATCATTGTCATCATCCTCATGTTTATAAAATGTTGAAAGTCATCTGTGGCCTGTAGTGCATAGATGGACTTGGTATGATTATGACCAGGGATTATTCGGTATAATCATGACCGTAATGTTACAAATGATGTGGTAAAAGTCCTCATTGGCCCGTAGTGCATTGATGGACAGTTGTTGGCATGATCATGACCATTAATGAATATACGAATATCCTTGGCCGTAGTGCAGGGGTGATTCGATGATGTGGATTATTTTATTAAGCTGAGTCTCAGCGATCACAGTGTTGGAAAATCTTTTAAATCATAAAAGATAGTAGAGTTTATTTTCTACTTGACTCTTTTAATGGATTGCTTGTTCCGCTACAGTTAAACTTGATGTCTATTATATTTTATCAGTTTAACATTGTTGAAGGCTAACGATAATTTATTCTGCATTATCTTAGTCATAATATTTCTTACTGGGCTAGTTGAGCTCACCCTTTCTTTCACTGTTCTCTTCAGGAAATGAGAACGTAGCTGGGGCAAGTCGGGGAATGGAGTGATGGTCCGAATGATAGTATTAGTTAGTAGTCCTCACTATTCTATTTAATGGTGTGTTAATAAATGTAATGAGGACTCCTTTTGAGTATGAATACTCTCTAGAAGATAATATTGTATTCAAACTCACAGTTTATGTTTTGTCGTATTATACACGACAGTTGTATTAGTAAGTTGTATTCGTATTCTGTACTTTGTATCTGACGACCCAAGATGGGTGATGTATACCTAATTTTGGGGGCGTCACAGAATGGCCCCGGTAGAGATGAAAGAGTTAATGATGCAATTACAAGAAGTGCTCGACAAGAAGTATGTAAGACCCCAACTTATTAATGAATAAAATCAAATTTTCTCTAAATATTATTGTGAATAATAAGGGGTTAATTTGATATAATACTTTGGTTATGGGTGAAATGTGCAAATTTTGCAAAATAAGCAAGTGGTTATAAAATATTTATTTTTGGTCGGTGAATATTCGGTTGGTCGTGGAATATTCTTGCTGTCGGAGAATATTCGTACGACGACGCAGCCTTGTGTGGGCCCCATAACGGAAAGCGATTGGATGAAGAAAACGACAAGTATAAGTTGTTTATAAATAACGGCGTAGTTGTTACCGTTAATACTGTTGGAATACCCGGTGGTTAAAATACAGTAGCACACGGTATTGCACCAATTATTGATTCTTACGTAAGAAGGCACTACTCAATAATTGTTACAGTAGTTATTATTCAATATTTTATTTTATTGATTCAATAATTGCTGCGTTGATATTTTATATTATTGTTGTTTCAATAATTGTTGCTGCACAGTATTTTCATTTATCAGATCAATAATTCATATTATTTGAATAATATTATTAGATAACATTATTGGCAATGTCTAGAAAGTTCTGTCTAAGGAGAGGTTTGGTCATCTAATTGCGCGCCAGTAAGGAGAAATCCTTATTGGAAAGCCCCCTCTTTCCTGGGAACGGCCTGGTTGTCATAAATGTGATTCTGTAATATTATTTGTGAATAATTAATTATTGATTCATATGATAAGGAAATATTTATTTTTTGTGGATATAAATGAGGGATATATTTTTGTGGTTAAAAATGAAGGAGTTAATGTTGAGGTTTTTGTCAGTATTTTTGTCGGAATGGAGGTATTAAAAATCAGGGTTTTTGAGATAGTTTGCGGGGGTTATAATTTTTAATCCGACCGTTGGATCGTGGTAATTTTTGGATATGTTATACATATATAAGTTGAGTATATGTCCACAAATTTTGAACCGTTAAAAATGAACGTATGATTTATTACGAATTTTACAAGATGACTGGTTCAGAAATTGTTGAATTTTCGGAGTTTATCATTTTGGTGGAAAATTCTAGAATTGGTGGGCCCCACTTGTGGTTGGTGAAGAAATGTGCTGAATTATATTTCAAATGTGGTAGGTGGGAATAGTAGCAGGTAAAGCCATCAGGTTGCAGGTCAAACCTACCAAAATTTTCCTATAAATAGAGGGCTAAGTTAGAATTGAAAATCACACCAGAAACAAGTTTTCTCTCTTTCTCTCTCTAGATTATTGAGTGTATTTTGTGAGTATTTTGATACTTTGAGAGTTTCTATTCATCAGAGCAAGTTTCTTTCAGCCTTATACCGGTATTCCGACCAGAAGTACTGATATTTTGAGGTAAGGGTATTATTATTTCACATTCTGAAGAGATATTATTTTCATATTCGTATGAATATTATTCTGTTCAATATTCATAAGAATGTTATTTCGTTCAATATTCGCGAGAAATTTTATCTAATATTCGTAATGAATATTATTTTCTTTAATATTCGTAAGGGATATTATTTTCTTCTTAAATGATATTATTTTTTTCAATATCATTTTACTGAAATATTGATATGAGTTTTTATCAAATTTGGAACTTTTTGTGTCGGAGTTACTATTCACGTATACGGCACTATTCACGTATACGGTACTATTCACGAATACGGCACTATTCACCGAAAAATAAAATTTTCCCTTTTTGTCCAAGATGTCTATTATGGTTACTATCTTTGATTGTATCCATGTTTTAATCTTTATTTTTGAATTCTGCTTCACAATTGATTATTATGAAGTATTATTGATCTTGGATAAACTGTTATACGAATCCCTACTATTTGTTCTTCTGTCTCATTGGATTCGTTCTCTTTAAGATATTTTTCATCATCCTCAGTCCTAAATGATGATATTAATGAATATCTTTGGCCTGTAGTGCAAAGATGTATGATTACTTGATGAATATCTTTGGCCTGTAGTGCAAAGATGTATGATTACTTGATGAATATCTTTGGCCTGTAGTGCAAAGATGAACAGGTGTTGAGATGAACATGACTGACAGGTGATACAAATGAATATCTTTGGCCTGTAGTGCAAAGATGAATATTTGGATAAAGATGATTATTAATTGATGTTACAGGGATAAAATATTGATGATGGACTTTTAAATCTTAGAAGATAGTAGAATTCTTTCTCTACTTGACTCTTCTAATGGTTTGCTGTTTCCGCTGCAGTTGTTGATCTAAAACTTGTTGTCGATTATATTTTATCAGATTTTTCCCTGTTGAAGACTAACGATAATTTGTTGTATATTATCTTAGTCATAATATTCTTTACTGGGCTAGTTGAGCTCACCCTTTTCCTTTTTGTTCCATTTTTCTTCTCAGGAGGTGAGAACATAGCAGGATCTAGTCGGGGTATGGAGTGATGGTTCTAGAAAGATGTATTAGCAGTCCTCACTATTTCTGTAAAATAGTGTTTGAATAATTGTAATGAGGATTTATTTGAGTGTGGATATTGTCTAGAAGACAATATTTGTATTTAAACTCACAGTATGTGTTGTCGTATTTTGCACGACAATTGTATTATTGAAGTTGTAGTTTGCTTTCTGTACCATGTATTTGGCGACTCAGAATGGGTGTTGTATACCTATTCTGGGGGCGTCACAGTTGGTATCAGAGCTTAGGGATATGATCCCTGGCTGAGATGTGAGACAAGAACTAGGAGGGGAGAGACGGGGAATTCCTTCGCTAGTATGACCTGACTAAGTTTATTTGGTGTTTATTTGGTCGGTCAGAGTATAGGGATAATATATGACATGACTATTAACCCTTGTTTTATGGCAGTATTTAAGAATGGCAGCTGAGAACGTTAATAATGGAGTAAATCAGACCGAGGAGACACCTTTGATCACTACCCAGGGGAACGTGCAACAGGAAGGCAATATTCCTCCTGTAAACAACGTTACCGAGCAAACGATGAATGATGGAATGTTTAGGAGCTTTTTGCAGTTCATGCAAAATCAGACGAGGGAGACTCGTGTGCAGAATACGGGTGGAAATGATAACAACGCGCGGTTTGTCACAGCTAAGCAGTTCAAAGAATTGGGACCACCAGAATTTAAGGGAAAGCCGGATCCGATCATGGCGGAAACGTGGGTCAAGCAAATTACCAAGATATTCGATGTCTTGGGATGCACGGAGGAACAGAAGGTTCCATTCGCCACTTTTATGTTCCGCGGTGAGGCAGACTACTGGTGGGAGTCTGTGAAGCGTACCCAGCCTGACGCACTCAACATGTCCTGGGAAACATTTCAAAAACTGTTCAATGACAAGTACTTTCCTGAAAGTATTCGTCATATGAAGGAGGTGGAGTTTATCAGACTGGAACAAAACAACATGACGGTGTCCCAGTACGAGGCGAAGTTTGCAGAGTTATCCAGGTTTGCACCTCATTTGGTCGAAAATGAGGAACGAATGACAAGGATGTTTCTGAGAGGTCTAAAACCCGAGATTCGACAATATCTTATCTCTCATAAATTTTCTTTATATTCAGATGTTGTAAACAGGACTCAATTATTAGAGCGAGATAATGAGTATGTTCAACCGAGGGACCACAACCAGGGTCATACCGGTGGCGGCAGTCATCGAAGCAATGACAACCAGAGGGAGGAAAGCATTCGGACAAAAGCGGTAACCACTCTGGTGGTAATCGTGGTCGTGATAATAGAAGGAGCGAGTCGGGAGGAGATTTCAAGAAGAGAAGGTACAACAATGATAACGTGAAGACGTCAGCACAAACATCAACTGTTTCTAGGGGAGGAGAACGACCACCGGTCGTATGTTACAAATGTGGGAAAGAGGGACATATCAGCCCAAACTGCCCACAACAATCCAAGGTATGTTATAACTGTGGAAAGGAGGGTCATATAGCTCGAGAGTGTTCTGTAGTAAAACCAAGTTCAGCGGGGATGGTGACTCCAAAAGTTGTCCCGGATAAGTCAAAGTCAGCGGTTCCTGGAAGAGCGTTTTTCGTGACTGGTCAAAATGCGAGGAACCCGAACGAAATTAGCACGGGTTAGTTAATTTAAATTTTTGCGAAGTTATACTTTATTAGATACCGGTTCTACCCATTCTTTTATCTCTCCTGCTTGTGCTCAACGTTTAAACTTGATTCCGGAGAGAAGTTAAACTTTGACCTATCTGTTGAAACTCCGTTAGGAGAAACTTTCATCACATCTACTATTTATAAATCTTGTTTGATCCAAGTTGGCACATCACATTACCTGTTGACCTTATCTCTTTAAAGATACTTGCTTTTGATGTGATTTTAGGAATTGATTGGTTAACTACTCATCATGCCAAATTGATTGCTTTTGTAAGGTTGTTAGTTTTCATATTCCTAAGCAACTTATTATTCAAATTCAAGCAACCAAACCATTGAAGTCAAACTCTTTCATATCAAGCCACAAAGCTTTTCGTTTATTAAAAAACGGATGTCAAGCTTTCTTAGCTATGTTATGGACTTGAACAAAAATACGTCAGATTTGAATGATATTTCTATTGTTAGTAAATCCCTGACGTATTTCCTGAAGAATTTCTTGGCCTGCGCGTGATATTGAATTTTGTATCATCTTTGAATCTGGTACAAAACCCATTTCTAAAATCTCATATCGAATGGCTCCTATTGAACTTCAGGAGTTAAAAACCCAACTATAGAAGTTGATAACCGAGCCTCTATCTGGTGACTTCCTTTGTAGAATGCACCGAAGCCAAACTCTCCGTAGGGGACGCCATATTCGTGCGGTAGTAAACTGATAGGTGTCATTGTGACGTGCTATCCAAGATTGGGATATGAGTCACAGTTGAGAGCAACCTAAGTCAGTAATCGAAGTACGTAGCTTTCTAGGATAAGCTAGTTATTATCGGAGATTTGTAAAAGGATTTTCTCGAATCGCTACTCCGTTAACTCAGCTGACTCGGAAAGATACAAAATTAGTATGGAGTGAGGAATGCGAGAAGAGTTTCCAAGAACTCAAGAGGAGACTCATTTCGGCACCTGTTTTGACAATACCATCTGGTTCGGATGGATTTGTTATCTACAGCGATGCTTCAGGCAAAGGGTTAGGATGTGTTCTCATGCAACATGGGAAAGTCATAGCCTATGCCTCACGACAACTCAAAGAATATGAGAGGAATTATCCTACTCATGATTTGGAGTTGGCAGCAGTCGTTTTTGCGTTGAAGATCTGGAGACACTACCTGTATGGGGAGAAAGTGGAGATCTATACAGATCATAAAAGCCTCAAATATTTCTTCACCCAAAAGGAACTCAACATGCGGCAACGACGTTGGCTTGAGCTGTTGAAAGATTACGATCATACCATCCAATACCATCCTGGAAAAGCAAACGTAGTAGCTGACGCATTGAGTAGAAGATCATATGCGGGTACGAGTGCAATGTTTTTAACACAAAGGCCCATTTTGTATGACTTGCAAAGGATGGAGATAGAGATGAAGGCTCCAAGTACCCACATGATGATATCAAATATACGAGTAGAACCGACTTTAATCGATAAAGTTAAAGCTGCTCAAGCTACGGATATAGAGCTGATGCGTATGAAGAAGAAAGTGCAAGAAGGTGCTATTCCAGAAGCAAGAATCGATGAAGAAGGAATACTTCGAGTCAACTCCAGACTTTGTGTTCCTAACGATTTTGACTTGAAGCATAGAATAATGATGGAGGCACACAACACACCGTTTGCAATCCATCCTGGGAGTACCAAAATGTATCACGATCTTCGACATACATTTTGGTGGAGCAATATGAAAAGAGAGATCACGGAGTTTATCTCGAGGTGTTTAACTTGTCAACGTGTAAAGGCGGAGCATCAAGTGCCAAAGGGTCCATTGCAACCACTTGAGATTCCGAAATGGAAGTGGTAACACATTACTATGGATTTTGTTACGGGTCTTCCCAAGGTTTCTCAAGGTATAGATGCGATTTGGGTTATTGTTGATAGATTAACCAAGTCCGCTCATTTCTTGCCGATACGTGAGACTTATTCCCTTGAACGTCTTGCTAGTATGTACGTGAACGAGATTGTGAGATTGCATGGCATGCCAGTATCCATAGTTTCGGATCGTGACCCAAGATTCACTTCACGATTTTGGGTTAGCTTGCAGAAAGCTATGGGCACGGATTTACGATTCAGTTCAGCATACCATCCTCAAACGGACGGACAATCAGAGAGGACTATTCAAACTCTTGAAGATCTATTAAGACTTTATGTCCTAGATCTCAAAGGGAGTTGGGATAAGTACCTACCATTGGTGGAATTCTCCTACAACAACAGTTATCAGGCGAGCATAGGTGTGGCTCCATTCGAGGCGTTGTATGGAAGAAAATGTCGTTCTCCAGTATGCTGGGACGAGGTGGGTGAAGCAACATTGTTGGGACCAGAGTTGGTACGCATTACTACAGAGAAGATCCAAACGATTCGACAACGTATACAAACGGCACAGGATCGACAAAAGAGTTATGCGGATCTTCATCGGAAGGACGTGGAATTTAATATTGGGGATCATGTATTATTACGTGTTGCACCATGGAAGGGAGTTACAAGATTTGGGAAGAGAGGAAAGCTCAATCCAAGATTTGTTGGTCCATTTGAGATTCTTGAGCGAATAGGAAATGTGGCATATAGACTCGCATTACCTCCAAGCATGTCTCGTGTTCATAATGTTTTTCACATATCTATGCTTCGTAAATATGTTAAAGACCCGAACCACATTGTTGAGTTAGAACCAGACGAGATAGCTGAAGATTTAACGTACGAGGAGGTACCTGTTAAGATCTTGGATAGGAAAGAGCATGTCCTACGCACGAAGGTTATACCACAAGTTAAGGTTTTGTGGAGAAACCATGCTATTGAAGAAATGACCTGGGAGTTGGAATCAGAAATGAAAGCGAGGTATCCTCACCTTTTTGAAACATCAGGTACGTACGTCAATTTCGAGGACGAAATTTCATAAGGAGGGGAGGTTGTAAGACCCCAACTTATTAATGAATAAAATCAAATTTTCTCTAAATATTATTGTGAATAATAAGGGGTTAATTTGATATAATACTTTGGTTATGGGTGAAATGTGCAAATTTTGCAAAATAAGCAAGTGGTTATAAAATATTTATTTTTGGTCGGTGAATATTCGGTTGGTCGTGGAATATTCTTGCTGTCGGAGAATATTCGTACGACGACGCAGCCTTGTGTGGGCCCCATAACGGAAAGCGATTGGATGAAGAAAACGACAAGTATAAGTTGTTTATAAATAACGACGTAGTTGTTACCGTTAATACTGTTGGAATACCCGGTGGTTAAAATACAGTAGCACACGGTATTGCACCAATTATTGATTCTTACGTAAGAAGGCACTACTCAATAATTGTTACAGTAGTTATTATTCAATATTTTATTTTATTGATTCAATAATTGCTGCGTTGATATTTTATATTATTGTTGTTTCAATAATTGTTGCTGCACAGTATTTTCATTTATCAGATCAATAATTCATATTATTTGAATAATATTATTAGATAATATTATTGGCAATGTCTAGAAAGTTCTGTCTAAGGAGAGGTTTGGTCATCTAATTGCGCGCCAGTAAGGAGAAATCCTTATTGGAAAGCCCCCTCTTTCCTGGGAACGGCCTGGTTGTCATAAATGTGATTCTGTAATATTATTTGTGAATAATTAATTATTGATTCATATGATAAGGAAATATTTATTTTTGTGGATATAAATGAGGGATATATTTTTGTGGTTAAAAATGAAGGAGTTAATGTTGAGGTTTTTGTCAGTATTTTTGTCGGAATGGAGGTATTAAAAATCAGGGTTTTTGAGATAGTTTGCGGGGGTTATAATTTTTAATCCGACTGTTGGATCGTGGTAATTTTTGGATATGTTATACATATATAAGTTGAGTATATGTCCACAAATTTTGAACCGTTAAAAATGAACGTATGATTTATTACGAATTTTACAAGATGACTGGTTCAGAAATTGTTGAATTTTCGTAGTTTATCATTTTGGTGGAAAATTCTAGAATTGGTGGGCCCCACTTGTGGTTGGTGAAGAAATGTGCTGAATTATATTTCAAATGTGGTAGGTGGGAATAGTAGCAGGTAAAGCCATCAGGTTGCAGGTCAAACCTACCAAAATTTTCCTATAAATAGAGGGCTAAGTTAGAATTGAAAATCACACCAGAAACAAGTTTTCTCTCTTTCTCTCTCTAGATTATTGAGTGTATTTTGTGAGTATTTTGATACTTTGAGAGTTTCTATTCATCAGAGCAAGTTTCTTTCAGCCTTATACCGGTATTCCGACCAGAAGTACTGATATTTTGAGGTAAGGGGTATTATTTATTTCACATTCTGAAGAGATATTATTTTTCGTATTCGTATGAATATTATTTCTGTTCAATATTCATAAGAAATGTTATTTCGTTCAATATTCGCGAGAAATATTATATTCGTTTAATATTCGTAATGAATATTATTTTCGTTTAATATTCGTAAGGGATATTATTTTCTTCTTAAATGATATTATTTTTTTCAATATCATTATACTGAAATATTGATATGAGTTTTTATCAAATTTGGAACTTTTTGTGTCGGAGTTACTATTCACGTATACGGCACTATTCACGTATACGGTACTATTCACGAATACGGCACTATTCACCGAAAAATAAAATTTTCCCTTTTTGTCCAAGATGTCTATTATGGTTACTATCTTTGATTGTATCCATGTTTTAATCTTTATTTTTGAATTCTGCTTCACAATTGATTATTATGAAGTATTATTGATCTTGGATAAACTGTTATACGAATTCCTACTATTTGTTCTTCTGTCTCATTGGATTCGTTCTCTTTAAGATATTTTTCATCATCCTCAGTCCTAAATGATGATATTAATGAATATCTTTGGCCTGTAGTGCAAAGATGTATGATTACTTGATGAATATCTTTGGCCTGTAGTGCAAAGATGAACAGGTGTTGAGATGAACATGACTGACAGGTGATACAAATGAATATCTTTGGCCTGTAGTGCAAAGATGAATATTTGGATAAAGATGATTATTAATTGATGTTACAGGGATAAAATATTGATGATGGACTTTTAAATCTTAGAAGATAGTAGAATTCTTTCTCTACTTGACTCTTCTAATGGTTTGATGTTTCCGCTGCAGTTGTTGATCTAAAACTTGTTGTCGATTATATTTTATCAGATTTTTCCCTGTTGAAGACTAACGATAATTTGTTGTATATTATCTTAGTCATAATATTCTTTACTGGGCTAGTTGAGCTCACCCTTTTCCTTTTTGTTCCATTTTTCTTCTCAGGAGGTGAGAACATAGCAGGATCTAGTCGGGGTATGGAGTGATGGTTCTAGAAAGATGTATTAGCAGTCCTCACTATTTCTGTAAAATAGTGTTTGAATAATTGTAATGAGGATTTATTTGAGTGTGGATATTGTCTAGAAGACAATATTTGTATTTAAACTCACAGTATGTGTTGTCGTATTTTGCACGACAATTGTATTATTGAAGTTGTAGTTTGCTTTCTGTACCATGTATTTGGCGACTCAGAATGGGTGTTGTATACCTATTCTGGGGGCGTCACAAAGTATATCCAGCCGAGTGTACCGCCGTAGGGAGCGCCGTTATTATTTGTTAAGAAGAAAGATGGATCGATGCAGCTCTGCATTGATTACAGAGAATTGAATAAGGTCACAATTAAAAATAAGTATCCATTACCAAGAATTGATGACTTGTTCGATCAGTTGAAGGGAGCAAAATATTTCTCAAAGATAGACTTGAGAAGTGGTTATCATCAGCTGAAGGTAAGGCCAGAGGATGTACCGAAGACGACATTCAGAACTTGGTATGGTCATTACGAGTTTTTGGTTATGTCATTTGGTTTAACCAATGCACCAGCAGCGTTCATGGATTTGATGAACATGGTGTTTAAACCATTCTTAGAAAAATTTATGGTGGTGTTTATCGATGATATTTTGGTGTATTCCAAGACCAAGGAGGAACATGTGGAACACATAAGAGTAACGTTGGAGACATTGAGAAAAGAAAAGTTGTATGCTAAATTCTCAAAATGTGAGTTTTGGTTGGAACGTGTACTGTTTCTCGGACACGTTGTTGATAAAGACGAAATTTCGGTAGATCCATCAAAGGTTGAAGCTATAATAAACTGGGATCAGCCGAAGACACCGTCAGAAGTAAGGAGTTTCTTAGGATTGGTATGTTACTACATGCATTTTATTCAAGATTTTTCCAAAATCGCGACCCCGTTGACAAATTTAACTAGGAAGGCGGACGGAGAAGTGTGAGGAAAGTTTTCATGAATTGAAGAAGAGGTTGAGTACGGCACCTGTGTTGTCATTGCCTGATGATACAGGGAATTTTGTGGTGTATAGTAACGCATCGCATAAAGGACTAGGCTGTGTGCTTATGCAGAACGGCAGAGTTATTGTGTATGCATCACGTCAGTTAAAAGATTATGAGAAAGGGTATCCGACTCATAACTTAGAGTTGGCTGCGGTGGTGTTTGTGTGAAAGCCCTGAATCCAGGTCCCAAATCACCGCGGATCTGGTACACTCATTCTATCACTAATTTGCGAAAGATATAAACATAAATTATTTATACAATAAACGTATACATTATTTTTCTCAAAATCGAGTAACCTTAACTTATACACAATTCATAAACTATCAGACATATAACATTTTTATCAAACTAATCTATTACAAATTAACTGCACATTTTATCCCAAGCTGAACTTGGCATTATCCTTTTCATGTATCCGACGTTTTCGCCTTAATCTGCAATGTTAAATCATGATATAGCAAGGGTGAGCATAAAAGTTGCCCAACAAGTTTAAATTTATTAAGACATATCATCATTGAAAGAGTCTGAATAATAAGCTGGCTATAATTTAACAATATAATTGTGAACTAGCAGGAACAAACTTCTGACTGAACAAGTATTAAACATGAACAAATATATCTGGACCAACTGGTAATGAAGGTGATCAGCCTTTCATACCTGACTTATACATGCAATATGTACAGAGTACAATTCATGACAACTAGCAATGATTAACCATAAGCTTATCCGAATGAAACACTCTTAGTATAGTTAAGTAAAAACAAACTTACCTGAACCGTTGATTACCGCTACGTAATTTAATAAGCTTTGTCTGGTCGAAGACCTAATATATAAATAATATCGATATACAAATTAGAATAATATCAGCACAATATAATACTATTATATATATAGATATACATAAAATAACCTAAACACATAACACATAACTCTATCAGTCTATAACACACATGAGACTCGGTGTCAAGTCAAACTATTGCAGTCTGAGTTGAACCCGACACAAAACTGACATCCCGACGGTCTAGTCGGACTTTTATCGAGTCTAAGTTCAATTAACTTTGACTAAACACTTAACAAATAACTCAGATAATTTTAATATCAGTCAAAATATTTTTCTAAGTCTCATAATAATTTTCACATAATTATTATCATTTATTTTAATTTTTCAATCATTAAACTCTTATTTAAATGAATTAAATACCACATAATCCCATTATCATTAATATTTATTTATTATCAAATATTAATGAACAACATGTCATAATATTATAATATATTTATAATATCACAAAGTATTTTAATACCTTAAAATCACCTTTATATGATTTTTAAACAATTAAATTCATTATCCAATAATTGCTGTTAATATTAAAATATTAATATTTTCATGACAAAATATCAAAAGTTATATTTTATAACTTAAAATATTTTTATAACACTTAAATCATTTTTATATGATTTTTAAATCATTTATTCCATTTTCCATAATTTATTTAATATATTAAATTAAATAAACTAATTATCATTAATATTTATTAATTAATAAAATTCATCACAAAATATTAAAAGTCACTGAAAATAACTGAAAATATTTTATTATACCATAATATTATTTTTCATGATTTTTCATGTATTTAAATCATTTTTAAATAATTTATTTAATATTATAATTAAATAAATTAAATACCATTTATATTCCAAAAATATTAAATATTTATGAAATAAACTCAAAATAATAAAAAACTAATTTTCAGACTTTAAAATAATTTTTCAGAATTTATTTAGTATTTTTAATAATTAAAAACTATTTAATTCGATTTATTAATTAAATAAATAATTTTCAGTAATTAAATGTCGCTAAAGGGGTCTTAGGCAACAAATCCGTCGTTGATGGTGTTCTTCACGTGTTCTTGAGCATTTCCAGAAATTCGTGTCAGTGGCCAGGGTGCCTACTTTGACCGGATCTATCATCGTGATCTTGTTGTTTATGGGCTGTTAATTACTTTGATATTGTAAATCGAATGTAATACTACAAAGCTAAGCAAATATCATGACCAAAACATATAATCACAGAGAGATCTAAGCTTCCAAACTTTCCGACAACACTGTTCTTCATTTCTGGGTTTTCCAGAAAATGAAGAACAGTCGAGGGAGCTTGGTTTAGATCTTTATCGTTTGCAGTCTAGGCTCGGTTTGTGTGATCTATTGAATCTATTTTGTAGAAGAGATGTCAGACTACATGTCTATAACAACATATCATCATAAAAACATCACACCTAACAGATCATCGCTGGTCAAAGTAGGGGTCAGGAAACGGTCTTGAAGATTCTGGGTTACCCAGAATCTCCTTCCGGGAAGCAGGTCAACGGTGGTTTGACCTCATATAACTTTGATTCCTTTACGTATTTGGGTGATATAAAAGCTTATACATATAGGCCATATGACAGACTACAACATCAAACTAACATCATGTCATAAACCATTACCAGAAGCAAGATCAAGGGCCTAGAAAATCACTGTCAGATTTATGGGAATTTTCTGGGCTGCCCAGAATGCATAGCCGTGGTCGGTCAACGCCTTTTGACCGCATATAATGTACGATCTAGACATGATATGACCCTGTACCTAGTTTCAGATCACAGTCCCCATATCATAGAACAGATCCAAAGCATAAAACACACAAAACATCAAACACCTAAAGATCTAGAGGCTCTGATATTAGGCTGTCAGGCCTTATTTTTTTATTTTTTCCAGATTTGATAAATCTTTAATTTCGAGCATCTAGATGTTATGGATCCATGATCCAACAACCCAGATCTCTATATGACACCTTATAACATATATCTAACCAACAACTAACATCAAAACACAAGATTTACAAAAATTAGGGTTTATACCTCTTTAGAGTTTTGATCTTTGATTCTGACTTTGATCCTGTTATGGGAAGCTATGATCTGATCATGTCTTGACTTCTCATACATTCTTCACTCTCATTCCCGAAATCTTAGAGAGAGAATGTCTTGGATGGTTGAAATATAAAGTGTGCATTCTCTCTCTCTATAACTTATATATTTGATGTATGTAATGTATAATGGCTGGCAATGGGCTGATATTGCTGGATTTCAGTCACATGTTATAGGCTAGGGTGGTTTAGTCACCCACCTAAGGACATGGCAAGATTTTGTAAGCTAAAATATAAAAAGGGCAAAATGGTCATTAAACTATTAAATTTAATGGCATTTATGTAGATAGTCCAAACCTTTAGGGTTTAGGGTTTGGGTTAGAGTTTAGGGTTTGAACCCTTTAGGGTTTAGGATTAAAAACCTTTGGTTTTGAAAATAAATTCTAAAATTTCCAAATTAGGTTTTCAAAAATAGAAATTAATATTTCTAAATTATAATTAGAATTTTCTAATTATATTAAAATTCCTTAATCAAAATTTAAATATTGCTAATTAGGATGAATATTTTCTAATTAAGAATTGAAATTACCTAATTACAAATTAGGTTTTCAAGTTTACAAATTAGGGTACCTAATAATTAGGGTTCCTAATTATTAGAATTTCTAATTAATGAATTAGGGTTATCCCTAATTAAGTTTGTGATTAATACAAAAACCATATATGCTGTACTTAAATCCCCAATTTAGGGTTTCAAAATATCGAATTAGGGTTTTAAAATCCCCGGAATTGAACTTAAGGTTTCAGAACCTGTTTCTAGGGTTTCTTATCCATTTCTAGGATTTTCTAACCGAACGTTGACATTCTTAATATATACCTAGGGTTTAATACAGATATCGATTATCTGGTCAACCCTGACCCTTAACAACATACTGTACACATATACACAGAACATAAACGCCTATTCCCTTAATCCTGAATAATTCACTTAAATCCTTCACAAAATTTTGAAATCCTCAAAATGTCTTCTTAAAAATATCAAACGCATACACTTATTTTATGTCCAGGTTCTAATTTTGAACCATAAATCAATTAATTAAAATTTTCTAAATTTTCTAAAATCTTGGGTTGTCACATTCACCCCTTCTTCTAAAAATTTCGTCCCCGAAATTTACATTACACCTTACACCATACACCGTTCATTCTCATCATCACATGGTACCCAATACATTCCTCACCAGAGTAAAAATTTTAAAATTGTGCTGAGGGGTTTTACAGACTATTGTCTATCATTTTCGCAAAGGTTATATGGAAATTCATCCGCTAACAGTCTTAACTTACGGACATAGAGGGTAATTAGCCCGATATGGCCTGTACTTATAAAGTACTTCTGGTCTGATCTGTTTCTCATATTCGCCTTGGGCACATAAACTTCTACCTCAGTCTTAATGGATTCCGCACCAAAACAATTTGGTTCGGGAAATTTCTTTCAATGAACACTTAGAGTTTTTATAACATTAGTCTAGCTAAATCAAATAGCGTAGACTCATATCAATAATTCAATTCAATCGAATTATTTAGGTGTAGCCAAACCCCGTTGGCAAATTAAAATTTTTGAAAACATTTTTGAGAATGACGTCATGATGCCGTGCTATATTAACAGTCCATTTGAGGATGCCATCATTATATGACTTTGTCATAACACATCATACAATAATGGAATAATGATTTTTAGATCGAATTCACACTAAGTATTCCTGCATTTACAACTCTATCAACTTTTTATCATCTCTGCACCAGGTTACATGGTACATGAGTGATAAATAAAAATAAATTTTGATATTTCAAATCATGTTCGTCTAGCTGAAACAAGTAGCATAGACTATACTTTAAACTATTTCAAAAATGATTACGAGTCTACATTTTTTTTAAAAGCACATGGTGCGTATTTAGCTTGATGTCCAAAAAGTTCGAAGTCTAGTATGGCTAGGAATTTTGGAAAATCTATGTCTCCACTAATAATCATTTGCTTAAACAGTCTATCTATTCCTATTATCCTTAATACTCCGTTCACACAAAACTATACTAGTTCATCAAACTTACCACACTTATGAGTTCAAGAACTTGCCACAATCATATGAGTTTAAGAACTTGTCCTAGACAGACCTTTGGCGTCCATTCGCTGAAGGGTTCATAAACATTTCATATAATTATGAGTCACGAACATACCATAAGTATGAGTTTTAAGAACTCATACTTAACCTGATATTCTCTACCTATGACATATCTATCTGTTATACACATGAGAAAGGAATCACCCTCTTAACATGCATATAGCAAATAGCGCGACACAAATATTTCAATGATTATCAGTGCCAGAAACTAAGTGGTTTTTACACCAAGTACAATTCCCCGCCCAAAATAAGGAATCATACAACTCAGCTACTGACATGAGTCCTCAATTGAATCCCCACCTAAACCTACTCCCTTCTCAATACGAATTTCATTTAATCCGTATTCATAATCCTTTCCTGAATCTGTACCAATTCATAGTACCACTGACACACAACATTCTTGCCGCAGACTTATCTATCATTTGTTTAATCCATATCAGATCACGGAGTGATCTCATCGTATATAATACGATTCATTTCTATATCTTGATCGTTTTGTTTTATGATCTCTTATTACTGTACTATTAGTCTTTTAGACTCTATCTATTCACCACTATTGTTCAACTTTATTATCAGAGTTAGGGAACTCTGTATCTTATAGTTCGCCGAGATCCTTCTTTGAATCTTACCAACACACTAACTCTATTTGAGTTAGTACTTATCCTAATCACTGCGGTTATTAGTCTCAGGTAACGCTACCCAAGGTTTATAACCAACAGCTTTGAGACCAACTGTGAAAGCCCTGAATCCGGGTCCCAAATCACCGCGGATCCGGTACAATCATTCTATCACTAATTTGCGAAAGATATAAACATAAATTGTTTATACAATAAACGTACACATTATTTTTCCCAAAATCGAGTAACCTTAACTTATACACAATTCATAAACTATCAGACATATAACATTTTTATCAAACTAATCTATTACAAATTAACTGCATATTTTATACCAAGCTGAACTTGGCATTATCCTTTTCCTGTATCCGACGTTTTTGCCTTAATCTGCAATGTTAAATCATGATATAGCAAGTGTGAGCATGAAAGTTGCCCAGCAAGTTTAAATTTATTAAGACATATCATGATTGAAAGAGTCTGAATAATAAGTTGCCTATAATTCAACAATATAATTGTGAACTAGCAGGAACAAACTTCTGACTGAACAAGTATTAAACATGAACACATATATTTGGACCAACTGGTAATGAAGGTGATCAGCCTTTCATACCTGACTTATACATGCAATATGTACAGAGTACAATTCATGGCAACTAGCAATGATTAACCATAAGCTTATCCGAATGAAACACTCTTAGTAGAGTTAAGTAAAAACAAACTTGCTTGAACCGTTGATTACCGCTATGCAATTTAATAAGCTTTGTCTGGTCGAAGACCTAATATATAAATAATATTGATATACAAATTAGAATAATATCAGCACAATATAATACTATTATATATATAGATATACATAAAATAATCTAAACACATAACACATAACTCTATCAGTCTATAACACACATAAGACTCGGTGTCAAGTCAAACTATTGCAGTCTGAGTTGAACCCGACACAAAACTGACATCCCGACGGTCTAGTCGAACTTTTATCGAGTCTAAGTTCAATTAACTTTGACTAAACACTTAACAAATAACTCAAATAATTTTAACATCAGTCAAAATATTTTTCTAAGTCTCATAATAATTTTCACATAATTATTATCATTTATTTTAATTTTTCAATCATTAAACTCTTATTTAAATGAATTAAATACCACATAATTCCTTTATCATTAATATTTATTTATTATCAAATATTAATGAACTACATGTCATAATACTATAATATATTTATAATATCACAAAGTATTTTTAATACCTTAAAATCACCTTTATATGATTTTTAAACAATTAAATTCATTATTCGATAATTGCTGTTAATATTAAAATATTAGTATTTTCATGACAAAATATCAAAAGTTATATTTTATAACTTAAAATATTTTTATAACACTTAAATCATTTTTATATAATTTTTAAATCATTTATTCCATTTTTCCATAATTTATTTAATATATTCATTAAATAAACTAATTATCATTAATATTTATTAATTAATGAAATTCATCACAAAATATTAAAAGTCACTGAAAATAACTTAAAATATTTTATTATACCATAATATTATTTTTCATGATTTTTCATGTATTTAAATCATTTTTAAATAATTTATTTAATATTATAATTAAATAAATTAAATACCATTTATATTCTAAAAATATTAAATATTTATGAAATATACTCAAAATACTAAAAAACTATTTTTCACACTTTAAAATAATTTTTCGAAATTTATATAGTATATTTAATAATTAAAAACTATTTAATTCGATTTATTAATTAAATAAATAATTTTCAGTAATTAAATGTCGCTAAAGGGGTCTTAGGTGACAAATCCGTCGCTGATGGTGTTCTTCACGTGTTCTTGAGCATTTCTAGAAATTCGTGTCAGTGGCCAGGGTGCCTACTTTGACCGGATCTATCATCGTGATCTTGTTGTTTCTGGGCTGTTAATTACTTTGATATTGTAAACCGAATGTAATACTACAAAGCTTATGCAAATATCATGACCAGAACATATAATCGCAGAGAGATCTAAGCTTCCAAACTTTCTGACAACACTGTTCTTCATTTATGGGTTTTTCAGAAAATGAAGAATAGTCGAGGGAGCTTCGTTTAGATCTTTATGGTTTGCAGTCTAGGCTCGGTTTGTGTGATCTAGTGAATCTATCTTGTAGAAGAGATGTCAGACTACATGTCTATAACAACATATCATCATAAAAACATCACACCTAACAGATCATTGCTGGTCAAAGTAGGGGTCAGGAAACGGTCTTGAAGATTTTGGGTTACCCAGAATCTCCTTCCGGGAAGCTGGTCAACGGTGGTTTGATCTCATATAACTTTGATTCCTTTACGTATTTGGGTGATATAAAAGCTTATACATGTAGGCCATATGACAGACTACAACATCAAACTAACATCATGTCATAAACCATTACCAGAAGCAAGATCAAGGGCCTAGAAAATCACTGTCAGATTTATGGGAATTTTCTAGGCTGCCCAGAAAGCATAGCCGTGGTCGGTCAACGCCTTTTGACCGCATATAACGTACAATATAGACATGATATGACCCTGTTCCTAGTTTCAGATCACAGTCCCCATATCATAGAACAGATCCAAAGCATAAAACACACAAAACATCAAACACCTAAAGATCTAGAGGCTCTGATATTAGGCTGTCAGGCCTTATTTTTTTATTTTTTCCAGATTTGATAAATCTTTAATTTCGAGCATCTAGATGTTATGGATCCATGATCCAACAACCCAGATCTCTATATGACACCTTATAACACATATCTAACCAACAACTAACATCAAAACACAAGATTTACAAAAATTAGGGTTTATACCTCTTTAGAGTTTTGATCTTTGATTCTGACTTTGATCCTATTATGGGAAGCTATGATCTGATCATGTCTTGACTTCTCATACCTTCTTCACTCTCATTCCCGAAATCTTAGAGAGAGAATATCTTGGATGGTTGAAAAATAAAGTGTGCATTCTCTCTCTCTATAACTTATATATTTGATGTATGTAATGTATAATGGCTGGCAATGGGCTGATATTGCTGGATTTCAGTCACATGTTATAGGCTAGGGTGGTTTAGTCACCCACCTAAGGACATGGCAAGATTTTGTAAGCTAAAATATAAAAAGGGCAAAATGGTCATTAAACTATTAAATTTAATGGCATTTATGTAGATAGTCCAAACCTTTAGGGTTTAGGGTTTGGGTTAGAGTTTAGGGTTTGAACCCTTTAGGGTTTAGGATTAAAAACCTTAGGTTTTGAAAATAAATTCTAAAATTTCCAAATTAGGTTTTCAAAAATAGAAATTAATATTTTTAAATTATAATTAGAATTTTCTAATTATATTAAAATTCCTTAATCAAAATTTAAATATTGCTAATTAGGATGAATATTTCCTAATTAAGAATTAAAATTACCTAATTACAAATTAGGGTTTCAAATTTACAAATTAGGGTTCCTAATAATTAGGGTTTCTAATTATTAGAATTTCTAATTAATGAATTAGGGTTATCCCTAATTAAGTTTGTGATTAATACAAAAACCATATATGCTGTACTTAAATTCCCAATTTAGAGTTTCAAAATATCGAATTAGGGTTTTAAAATCCCCGGAACTGAACTTAGGGTTTCAGAACCGGTTTCTATGGTTTCTTATACATTTCTAGGGTTTTCTAACCGAACGTTGACATTCTTAATATATACCTAGGGTTTGATACAGATATCGGTTATCTGGTCAACCCTTGACCCTTAACCACATACTGTACACATATACACAGAACATAAACACCTATTCCCTTAATCCTGAATAATTCACTTAAATCCTTCACAAAATTTTGAAAACCTCAAAATTTCTTCTTAAAAATATCAAACACATACACTTATTTTCTGTCTAGGTTCTAATTTTGAACCTTAAATCAATTAATTAAAATTTTCTATATTTTCTAAATTCTCGGGTTGTCACAGTTTGCCCTGAAGATTTGGAGATATTATCTTTATGGAGAGAGGTGTGAGATATATACCGACCATAAAAGTCTAAAGTATATCTTTACTCAAAAAGATTTGAATATGAGACAGAGAAGATGGTTGGAGTTGATCAAAGACTATGACTGTGATATTTTCTATCATCCTGGAAAGGCGAATGTTGTTGCTGATGCTTTAAGTAGGAAGGGACGGGAGAAGTTAATGATGTTGACTGCTCAAGAGAAGCTAGTGACGAAAATGGCAAAGATGGAGTTGGAAATTAAATATCTGACAGAAATAGACGAAAAATTATTCCAGATGGGAAACAGTTTAACGTTGGTGGATAAGGTGAAGAATGCACAACTTCAGGATGAAGACTGTGAAAAGATAAAACAAAAAGTATTCAAAGGTGAGGAAAGAAAATTCAAAATCGATTCATAAGGGTTACTATGATTCAAAGGGAGAATTTGGGTTCCGCTAGTACCGGAAGTTAAAGAGGAAATTCTATGTGAAGCTCACAACTCAAGATATTCAATTCACCCTGGAAGTAAGAAAATGTACCAGGATCTTAGACATCATTTTTGGTGGCCGAATATGAAAAAGGATGTGGCTGAGTGTGTGGCGAAATGCTTAACGTGTCAGAAAGTTAAAGCTGAACGCCAAAGGCCAAGCGGATTATTACAACCGTTAGAGATATCAGAATGGAAATGGGAGCATATCACAATAGATTTTGTGGTAGGTCTTCCAATGACTTAGCAAGGTTACGACGCCGTTTGGGTGATTGTCGATCGATTGACGAAGTCGGCACACTTTTTGCCAATCAAAATTAGATTTAACCTAGATTGGTTAACAAAACTTTACGTGAAGGAAATTGTTTCAAGACACGGTGTTCCAGTGTCCATTGTATCAGTCAGAGATCCACGTTAAACATCTAATTTCTAGAAACGATTAAAAGAATGTTTGGGAACACAGCTGAGAATGAGTACAACGTACCATCCTCAAACCGACGGACAAAGTGAGAGGACCATCCAAACATAAGAAGATATGCTAAGAGCATGTATCATGGATTTCAAAGGAAATTGGGATGATCATTTACCGTTGGTTGAATTTTCCTATAATAATAGTTATCACGCGAGTATTGGCATGTCACCTTATGAAGCGTTATACGGCAGGAAATGCAGAACTCCGTTATGCTGGGATGAGGTAGGTGAACGTCAGCTATTGGGTCCAGAGTTGGTACAATAAACCATCGAGATTATAAAGGTGATTCGAGCAAGATTAAAAGCTACACAGGATAGACAGAAGAAATATGCTGATCAACACCGACAAAATCGAGAATTCGATGTTGGTAGTTATGTTTTCTTGAAAGTATCTCCCTGGAAAGGGAAAATTTGATTTGGCAAAAAGGGAAAATTAAGCCCTAGGTTTATAGGACCTTTTGAAGTGCTTCGACGCGTTGGTGAAGTGGCATACAAGGTAGCTTTACTTCTAGATTTGGAGCATATTCATAATATTTTCCATGTATCGGTGTTAAGGCCATATAATCCTGATTATAAGCATGTTATAGAATATGAATCGTTACAGTTTGAGAAAGATTTAACAAATAAAGAAGTCCCTGTTCAAATTATCGACAAGAAAGAGCAAGTACTAAGGAATAAAGTGATACCTTCTGTTAAGGTAATCTGGAGGAACCACAATGCTGAAGAAGCTACATGAGAACTTGAAGATATTATGCTGAAGAATTATCCTTAGTTATTTGCTTAATCTTGTATAATGATTCTGAGGACAGAATCCAAGGGAAGAATGTGACGAATGAATTTATCGAGTTGTGATTCTAGGGACAGAATCTTTTTAAGGAGGGAAGGATGTAACGATCGAAAAATTTATAATTTAATTTAAATATTTATTGAATTAAATAAATATTTTAAATAATTTATTTATTGAGATAAATAAATATTGGATGAATTGTGATGTAATAATTTAGCTGAGTAGGTGTGCTAACTAAATTAATGAATGGTAATTTTATTATTTGAGGATTTAATGTAATGAAAATAATTAAATTAAATGAATTGTTTTATATTAAAGAAAATAAGTAAATTAAATAAAGTGATGTTTAAGTCTAAATTATTAATTAAATTAGATATATAATTATTTATTAATCATAAGCATTATTATAATAAAAATTATAATTATTATAATTATAATTGTAAGCTATTTAAATTGGTAACATGTGTGACAAGTAAAAACTATATAATATAAATATTATGAAAACAAATTGAGAGATGGGAGTTTGTGTTAGCCAAACAAGGCCTTGTGGCCTTTGGTTTATTTAACTGACGCCTTTTTGTTTTTTAAATGAAAGAGTACGTGGGAGGTTAGTTTATATGTTCACGCGTCTTATTCTTCTAAGGCTTAAGAGCAGAGTATAGAGAGAGAGAGAGCTTGGAAGAAGAGAGAAAAAAACACAGTGAGAAATTGAGAGATTAAGTCTTTGTGATGTTGCCAAGAGGAAGGAGAGATTCATTATCTTTTTGCTAGCATATAATCAAGAGGATTAAAGGTATAATTTATCTTAATTTTCTTTGCAATACCTATTTTCTGTTAATTGGAAATTTCATTGGATAGGGTTAAGATGTTGAATTTTATGTATGTATACAGTTGCTAAACTTGTTAGTTATCGTCTATAATCCTTTATTGATGTTCAAATTCATGTGAATTGGGTTTGTAGTAGAAGACTTCAAAAATAGTGTTTATGTTTGAAATATGGCTTGTTTAAGTACAAAATTTTATGCTCAATATGTGTTATAATATGCGAATTGATGTTGGATTGTGTTAGTAAGTTAAGAAACGAAAGCGGCGTAGTTTGAATCGTGTCAATTGGTTAAGAAATGAAGTCATGGCGATCGAATTTGCTAAAAGTGTTAAAAGTGAGGAAATTGAGAAAATGGTGGTTTTAATTCTTCAAAACTAAATATATATAATGTTTATGTAGTTGGAATGGTGAATAACATGTTTAGTGATGTTATTACGAAGTTTTAGTTGCTAGGTTTAATGAATTTCTATGAAATTGAGATTTTTGGCCTAAGAATAGAGTCTGATTTCGTTACTGTAAAACTGGTTCTGGTGTCTAGCGCGGGCACGCCGAATTCCAAGGGAAACATAGCGCGGCTGCGCCAGTAGTTAGTCAGATCTAGTAAAGAGCTGCTAACAACATAGCTTGAAAATTGTTAACTGAACATATTTTTATGATTTGTAAAGGACCTAAAGCATGTTACAAGATGTAGTAATGTATTGTAATCACAACGCCAAAACTATAGATTATGAATTAGTAAGTGGTGAAAGTTCGTAATGTTATGTCATTTGAATTTGAATTGTTTTGCAATCACCATGTCGTATACTATGATATTATTGAGAATTCAGTTTCGTGTTACGTGAATGAGTAGGATAATCAAGTCCTAACTTAAGGATTATAGATTTGATTAAAATGAAAACTAAACTAATGAAATTGATGTTGATATAACTAATTAGTATTGTGATTCTAATGGTATATGTAGGGTAATTGGCAAACGTTTATTATATTTGTGTAGCTTACACCCGAGGCAAGTTTTCTAACTTCATTCTCTTTATAATGAATGCAAGTTCCTTATCCTAAATTTTATTGAGCAAGTTTTATAGCTATGCTATCTTTATGTCAAGCAAACTTTTTATTCCTAATTTTTACATTAAAGTTGAGCAAGCCTATTGAATCTATCTCGTGTATGATTGTACAAAATCTTGTAATATAGTTCGTTACATCAAGTGAGTTTCAATTTCCTAAGTCTTGTTGTTGTTATTCGTAGTATATATTGTTCTAATACATTGATTCAAATGAGATTGTTCTAACTCTTTTGAATGAGGTACTTTGCATACACACTATGTCTTTTCAGTTGTACACTACTATTATTCGATCTTTGACTTTGACAACCTTGTTCAATTCTACATTGTTGTATTAAACCTTCAAGTAATAAGCAAACTTTTATTGATTGAACTAGTCTATAATGGAATAGTGTTCTAAAATTCTAGAACCATTGATAAGCTAGTTCTGAGCTAAACTTTCTTTAGTGCGGAAATCATAAATTCAAATTGAGATGAACAACCCTAATATAGGGGATTATATATGTGTTACCGTTTAGATGTTTGTGCACAATACATGGTACAAATGGCTGATCCCCCTAAGTACGTTAAGTAGGGTCTGTATAGTCTAAATGACTGTTAAGGTTGGGGCAGTAATACCTAATTACCAGGGACATAGTTCGTGGTCTTAAGACCCTCATATATTAAATTCAAACTTGGTTTCTAATCTATTTTGTAGAACGAGTTCACCATTATTCAGCATTCATTGTTCATACTCTTGTTGATATTGTTATTACTCTTTATATCAGTGAGCAATTGTTTGCTCACTCTTGCAATTAACACTGCAGCTAAAGTTGAGAAAGTTGATGAGCCATCTACGAGCAAAGGAAAGGGCAATATGTCCAAGTGTTGAAGATTTATTGAATTTACTTAAGTGAATTATGTTATAAGACTTAATTTATTTTATGATGTATTCCGCAGACTTATGTAATAATTTAAGGTTAGATTACCTGGGATAGTTTTTATTGATGTAACCCTTTAATGGGGAAGATTATTTTTTTAAAGTTATTTGATGTCTTTATCCTTTATTATGGGTAGTTAGAAGTAATTATTTTTGATAGTGAGCACCAAATTCTGTGGGAATGAAGTACCCAGATTTGGGGGTGTCACATATACTGGGTATAGAAAACTTCTGAGGTAAGAATTAAGAAATTTTGGTATAGTAAGTATTGATGGTGTTAGAGATTGATAGAATGAAGCAATGGAGTAAAGATTGAAGTTAATGGAGAAACATGAAAATTCTAAATCTTTTAGCTCTGCTAGATTTTCAAAATTTATTGACTTCGTGCTGATGTTTGTACTTATGTTTTCTTGAAAAACATTGGATCATGTGATTGAACCAATTATAAATAATACCGTTATTCATATGTCTAGGCTAATTGTTTCGGGTAAGACAAAATAGATTTAAAAATTTTCAAAATGTATTTCTAACCTTGTGTATCATTTGATATGATATGGAAAATGATAAACGATGGAGTCATCAATCCAGTCAAACCTAGTGTTGGTTGTGATTAAAAGATCGTCAGCCTACTATGGTATGATGTAATATGACAAAGTCACATAATGGCGAAATCCTTAACGTACTATTAATTTGGTACGATATCATGACGTCATAAAAGAATTTTTGGGTTTCTTTTAAATTATGAAGAAGGTCAATTAAGTTGGCTAAATTATTTTGATTGATGTCTGAGTTGTTAAAAGTCTAAGCTATTTGATTAGGCTAGACGGCTATTGAAAAATATTTATGGAATTCAAGCATTCTTGAGTATTTATGCCAAACCTGATTGCTCTGGTGCGAATTCAAATGTTGAAAAGCTGAGGTGAACAACCCTATAAGAGGACATGTTTTCGAGGACAATGGTTCTGAATGTAACACATTACTCTACAGTTGTTGGCCTTCATTATGCCACCACACTAGGAGAATTCTCATAAGCTTTATATTAAACTCTTCACCAATCTCACCACATTACTCTACTGTTGTAGCGTTCAATATTTAACTTAATTAAATAGAGTTTCTATAAACCACGCCACAACAATACTTATTTATACTCAAGTAATTATTCGACCTTCATTAATTTATTCATCAACAATATTTGGAAATTCTCGGGTATTACAAAATCTAAGAATGAAAATGTCAAAGATCATCTGAAAGAAGAAACAACTGAACGAGTGAGAATGGAGGATGCATGGGTAAAAGCCGCACGACGCGTTGATATTGTAGGAAGAGAAGTCCGATCCAAGAAGGCTAAAATATATGATATGTATTTCTCTTTTTGGACAGCAATTGGGAGAACCCAACATCGAGTTTTAAATTACCCTGTACAGAGCGGTCAACCCCAATTCGATATGGATCGAAGATTAATGATTCAGATCATGGATCATGAGTATGACGAAGTAGTTGATGGTGGAATATGCCCTATAACGAAGTCAAGTCTGGAGGTAATGATGACACCAAAGGCTGTCCCGGACAAGTCAAAGTCGGTAGTTCAAGGGAGAGCGTTTGTCGTAACTTCTCAAAAAGCGAGAAACCTGAACGAAATTATCATGGGTAAGCTAATCATAAATTCTTGCGAAGTCTATATCTTATTCGATACCGGTTCTACCCACTCTTTTATTTCACCTAATTGAGCTCAACGTTTGAACTTGACTCTTGAGAAATTAGACTTTGACTTATCGATTGAAACTCCGTTAGGAGAAACCTTCATTACATCCATCACTACAAGAAAATGCTCTAACAGTAACAAACATTATCAGCGACCGAACTTACGGTCGCAGATAGGATTATTCGCGACCGACAGTTGCGACCGACATTGAATATGGTCGCTAGTTTAGTTTAGCGACCGGGGTGCGGTCACTAATTGGTCGCTGGTTCAATTTTACCACCAAAAAATTGGCAGGAAATGTTGGCGCGCTAGTTTTTTGCGACCTCTCACCATCAGCGACCGTATTCGGTCACTGATACTTCCACATCATTAAAAATTAGTGACCGCATTCGGTCGTTGATGGCGGTTGCCGATTCTTAAAACCTTAATCAGATTTAGGCATTCGCTCGAATCAGTCGAGAAGAAAGAAAAAGAGGGAGAAACACAAATGAGGGAGTCGGGGGAGTAGGGGGAGAAGAGAAGAGAAGATTAAAAATTATAACCCCCGCAATATTTCTCAAAAAATCCTGATTCGATTTTTAATACCTCCATTCCGATAAAAATACTGATAAAATACCTCAATATTAACTCCTTCATTTTTAACCACAATAAATATATCCAACATTTATATCCACATAAAATAAATATTTTTTTATCATATAAATCAATAATTAATTATTCACAAATAATATTACAGAATCACATTTATGACAACCAGGCTGTTCCCAAGAAAGGGGGGCTTTCCAATAAGGATTTCTTCTTACTGGCACGCAATTAGATGACCAAACCTCTCCTTAGACAGAACTTTCTAGACATTGCCAATAATGTTATCTAATAATATTATTCAAATAATATGAATTATTGATCTGATAATGGGAAATACTGTGCAGTGATAATTATTGAAACAAAAATAATATAAAATATCAATGCAGCAATTATTGAATCAATAAAATAAAATATTGAACAGTAACTACTGTAACAATTATTGAGTAGTGCCTTCCTTCGTAAGAATTAATAATTCAAAAATACTGTGCAATCCGTGTGCTACTGTGCAACCACGCGTATTACTGTATTTTAACCACCGGGTATTCCAACAGTGTTAACGGTAACAACTACGTCGTTATTTATAAAAACTCAATTTTTGTCGTTATCTTCATCCAATCGTTTTCCGTTATGGGGCCCACAAATAGTTGTGCCGTAGTACGAATATTCCCCGACAGAAAGAATATTCTACGACCAAACGAATATTCCCCGACAAAATGAATATTTTATAACCACTTGTTTATTTTGTAAAATTTGCACATTTCACCCATAACCAAAGTATTATATCAAATTAACACCTTATTATTCACAATAATATTTAGAGAAAATTTGATTTTATTCATCAATAAGTTGGGGTCTTACAACCTCCCCTCCTTATGAAATTTCGTCCTCGAAATTGACGTACGTACCTGGTGTTTCGAAAAGGTGAGGACACCTCGCTTTCATTTCTGATTCCAACTCCCAGGTCATTTCTTCAATAGCATGGTTTCTCCGCAAAACCTTAACTTGTGGTTTAACCTTCGTGCGTAGAACATGCTCTTTCCTATCCAAGATCTTATCAGGTACCTACTCGTACGTTAAATCTTCGGCTATCTCGTCTGGTTCTAACTCAATTATGTGATTCGGGTCTTTTACATATTTTCGAAGAATAGATACGTGAAAAACATTATGAACACGAGACATGCTTGGAGGTAATGCGAGTCTATAGGCCACATTTCCTATTCGGTCAAGAATTTCAAATGGACCAACAAATCGTAGATTGAGCTTTCCTCTCTTCTCAAATCTTGTAACTCCTTTCCATGGTGCAACATATAGCAATACATGATCCCCAATATTAAATTCTATGTCCTTTCGATGAAGATCCGCATAACTCTTTTGTCGATCCTGTGTCGTTTGTATACGTTGTCGAATCGTTTGGATATTCTCTGTAGTTATGCATACCAATTCTGGTCCCAACAACGTTGCTTCACCCACCTCGTCCCAGCATACTGGAGAACGACACTTTTGTCCATATAAGGCTTCAAATGGAGCAATACCTATACTTGTCTGATAACTGTTGTTGTAGGAGAATTCCACTAGTGGCAAGTACTTATCCCAACTTCCTTTGAAATCTAGAACACAGAGTCTTAATAGATCTTCAAGGGTTTGAATAGTCCTCTCTGATTGCCCATCCGTTTGAGGATGGTATGCTGAACTGAATCGTAAATCCGTGCCCATAGCTTTCTGCAAGCTAACCCAAAATCGTGAAGTGAATCTTGGGTCACGATCCAAAACTATGGATACTGGCATGCCATGCAATCTCACAATCTCATTCACGTATATACTAGCAAGACGTTCAAGGAAATAAGTCTCACGTATAGGCAAAAAATGGGTAGACTTGGTTAATCTATCAATAATAACCCAAATCGCATATATGCCTTGAGACACCTTGGGAAGACCCGTAACGAAATTCATAGTAATGTGTTCCCACTTCCATTTCGGAATCTCAAGTGGTTGCAATGGACCCTTTGGTACTTGATGCTCCGCTTTTACACGTTGACAAGTTAAACACCTCGAGATAAACTCCGCGATCTCTCTTTTCATATTGCTCCACCAAAATGTATGTCAAAGATCGTGATACATTTTAGTACTCCCAGGATGGATTGCAAACGGTGTGTTGTGTGCCTCCATCATGATTCCATGCTTCAAGTCAAAATCGTTAGGAACACAAAGTCTGGAGTTGACTCGAAGTATTCTTTCTTCATCGATTCTTGCTTCTGGAATAGCACCTTCTTGCACTTTCTTCTTCATACGCATCAGCTCCATGTCCGTAGCTTGAGCAGCTTTAACTTTATCGATTAAAGTCAGTTGTACTCGTATATTCGATATCATCATGTGGGTACTTGGAGCCTTCATCTCTATCTCCATCCTTTGTAAATCATACAAAATGGTCCTTTGTGTTAACAACATTGCACTCGTACCCGCATATGATCTTCTACTCAATGCGTCAGCTACTACGTTCGCTTTTCCAGGATGATATTAGATGGTATGATCGTAATCTTTCAGCAGCTCGAGCCAATGTCGTTGCCGCATGTTGATTTCCTTTTGGGTGAAGAAATATTTGAGGCTTTTATGATCTGTATAGATCTCCACTTTCTCCCCATACAGGTAATGTCTCCTGATCTTCAACGCGAAAACGACTGCTGCCAACTCCAAATCATGAGTAGGATAATTCCTCTCATATTCTTTGAGTTGTCGCGAGGCATAGGCTATGACTTTCCCATATTGCATGAGAACACATCCTAACCCTTTGCCTGAAGCATCGCTGTAGATAATAAATCCATCCGAACTATATGGTATTGTCAGAACAGGTACCGAAATGAGTCTCCTCTTGAGTTCTTGGAAACTCTTCTCGCATTCCTCACTCCATATGAATTTTGTATCTTTCCGAATCAGCTGAGTTAACGGAGTAGCGATTCGAGAAAATCCTTCCACAAATCTCCGATAATAACCAGCTAAGCCCAGAAAGCTACGTACTTCAGTTACCGACTTCGGTTGCCCCCAACTTTGTATGGCTTCAATCTTCGCCGGGTTGACAGATACTCCATATTTTGACACCACGTGCCCAAGGAATGCTACTTCCTCAAGCCAGAACTCGCATTTCTTCAGTTTGGTATATAGCTTGTTTTCACGAAGCCTTTGCAATATCAGCTTCAAATGGCGCTCATGATCTTCACGGCTTTTGGAATAGATGAGGATGTGATGAGTAGGTTTTATACCTATGAATCCGATATTATTAAACTTAATTATTGCTATCTTTAATTGTTTTTTAGTATCTTTTTATGTGTTTTGTGTTTATTTCTTGTAGGTTGGAGCTGGAGGGACAAATTGGTCATTTGGGAGAAGAAAAAGGTCAAAATTCATTAAAATTAAAGCTGAGTGGCATTTTTGTAATTACGCTATCCTGAGCAAGCGCCTAGGCGCTCATGTGCGGAAAAAGGAGAGTTTTTCTATTGCTAAGTGGGTTTTAGAAGCCAAGAAGGAATCTACAAAGAGGCCAGATCTAATACAAATAGGGGAGGACTTTAGAAAAGGGGATACAACTTAATTTCTCAAGAGATTTGCAGAGAGAACAACGACGGAAAACACGAAGGAGAATTGAAAGGGTTGAAGATCAAAGAGAGAGTATTGGAGCAAATTCAGATTTTCTTCTTCTCTTCTCTAGTTTTATCTTTTGTAATTATCTGGGATGTTTGGATTATTCATTTGGATGATGTTTTTCTTTATTATTATCATGAACTAAATTTTTATTAAGATTGCAACGGAACTTGGTATGTAGTTTAAATTAAATCTTCCCATTGAATGAAAGTTGGTTTTTATTGAATTATTTATTATATCTTTTGCTTATTGATTAATTGTTTGGCCAACAATTACTGTGATAATCTATATAAAATTGGAAGATGGAGTATAGATTGAGATCTGGATATGATAACATCTGTTCATATAATCTGATTAGGGTTAATATGATTAGCATGTAGGATAGGAATATACCTATGTGTCTTTTGTATCCATTGAAAGAATTTGTGCGTAAAACCCTAATTAACTTGATTCACATAGGAATATAGTGAGTTGATTAACTGGGGTGTTCCTTGTAATTCTGTGTCTTAAGGATTGGAGTTAGGAGGATTTGTTCACGTGTTTTTGGAAGAAACGCGTGAATTCTATAAAACATTCTTGGATAATGATTCATATTAATTAATTGATTTAAATGGGAAGTAAATTGGTTTAAATGAAATACTAAGGGAAGTTGTAATCTTAATCTGTTAAATCTGCAGTTATTCTTGTGAAATTTTTTTTTAGTTGTTAGTTTTGTTAAGTTTAGTTTTCAAATCATAAACAAAATTTTGTAGTTTAAAATAGGATTAATTGCATTGAAATTAGTAATTGATAAATATTAGTCTATTTCCTCGTGGGAACGATATCCTTGCTTGCTGAATATTACAATTGAACGCGTATACTTGCGTGTTAAAGTGTTATTAAGAAATTAGGTAACAGGATGTCATTAATAAAGACAACAACGAACTGATCCAAATATTCTTTGAACACACGGTTCATCATATCCATGAAAGCAGTAGGAGCATTAGTCAATCCAAAAGACATGACTAAGAATTCACAATTCCAGTACCGAGTTCTGAAAGAAGTCTTTGGAATATCCTTAGTTTTAATCTTCAGCTGATGATATCCAGAATGAAGGTCGATCTTTGAAAAGAATTGTGCTCCTTGTAACTGGTCGAATAGGTCATCAATACGAGGTAGCGGATACCTATTCTTGATGGTGACATGGTTCAATTCCCTATAGTCGATACAAAGTCGCATACTCCCATCTTTCTTCTTTACAAATAAAACAGAAGCACCCCAAGGAGATGTACTAGGACGAATAAAGCCGATGTCTAATAACTCCTGTAATTGGACTTTTAACTCCTGAAGTTCAATAGGAGCCATTTGATATGGGGTTTTAGAAATGGGCTTTGTACCAGGTTCAAGGTCAATAAAGAATTCAACTTCACGTTCTGGGGGTAGGCCGGGAAGTTCTTCAGGAAATACGTTAGGAAATTCACTAACAACAGAAATATTATTCAAATCTGACGTGTTTTTGTTCAAGTCCATAACATAGGCTATGAAAGCTTGACATTCGTTTTTCAATAAATGAATGGCTTTATGGCTTGATATGACAGCGATTGATTTTAGTGGTTTGGTTGCTTGAATTCGCATAACAGGTTGGTTAGGAATATAAAAACTAATAACCTTACGAAAACAATCAATTTTGGCATGATGAGTAGTTAACCAATCAATTCTTAAAATCACATCAAAAGCAAGTATCTTTAAAGAGATAAGGTCAACAGGTAATGTGATTGTGCCAACTTGGATTAAGCAAGATTTATAAACTGTAGATGTAATGAAAGTTTCTCCTAACGGAGTCTCCACAGATAGGTCAAAGTCTAATTTCTCCGGAGTCAAGTTTAAACGTTGAGCACAAGCAGGAGAGATAAAAGAATAGGTAGAACCGGTATCTAATAAGGTATAAACTTCGCAAGAGTTTATGATTAGCTTACCCGTGATCACCTCGTTTGGGTTCCTCGCGTTTTGGACAGTCCCGATAAACGCCCTTCCAGGAACCACCGACTTTGACTTGTCTGCAACAGCCTTTGGAGTCACTATCCCCGTTGAACTTGGTTTCGCAACAAGACAATCTTTAGCTATATAACCTTCCTTTCCATAGTTATAACATACCTTGAACTGTTGTGGACAGTTTGGGCTGATGTGTCCCTCCTTCCCACATTTGTAATAAACGACCGGTGCTCGTTCTCCTCCCCTAAAAGCAATTGATGTTTGTCCTGACGTCTTCACGTTATCATTGTTGTACCTTCTCTTCTTGAAATCTCCTCCTGACTCGCTCCTTCTATTATCACGGCCACGATTACCACCAGAATGGTTACCGCTTTTGTCCGAATGTTTTCCTCCCTGCTGGTTTTTATTGCTTCAATGACTGCCGCCACCGGTATGACCCTGGTTGTGGTCCCTCGGTTGCACATACTCATTATCTCGCTCTAATAATTGAGCCTTGTTTACAACATTTGAATATAAAGAAAATTTATGAGAGATAATATATTGCCGAATCTTGGGTTTTAGACCTCTCAGAAACATCCTTGTCATTCATTCCTCATTTTCGACCAAATGAGGTGCAAACCTGGATAACTCTGCAAACTTCGCCTCGTACTGGAACACCGTCATGTTATTTTGTTCCAATCTGATAAACTCCACCTCCTTCATATGACGAATACTTTCAGGAAAGTACTTGTCATTGAACAGCTTCTGAAACGTTTCCCAAGACATGCTGAGTGCGGCTGGCTGGGTACGCTTTACAGATTTCCACCAGTAATCTGCCTCACCACGGAACATAAATGTGGTGAATGGAACCTTCTGTTCCTCCATGCATCCCAAGACATCAAATATCTTGGTAATTTTCTTGACCCACGTTTCCGCCATGATCGGATCCGGCTTTCCCTTAAATTCTGGTGGTCCCAATTCCTTGAACTGCTTGGCTGTGACAAACCGTGCGTTGCCATCATTTCCACCCGTATTTTGTACACGAGTCTCCCTCGTCTGATTTTGCATGAACTGCAAGAAGCTCCTAAACATTCCATCATTCATCGTTTGCCCGGTAACGTTGTTTACAGGAGGAATATTGCCTTCCTGTTGCACGTTCTCCTGGTTTGTGACTAAAGGTTATTCCACAGTACCATATACTCCATTGTTAACGTTCTCGGCTGACATTCTCAAATACTGCCATAAAACAAGGGTTAATTAAACAAATTAACATATCACATAATATTCCTATATTTTGACCGACCAACAAATAAGCTTAGGTAGGACACACTAGCGAAGGATTTACTCGTCTCTCCTCTCCTAGTTCTATTCTCCGATCTCCGCCAGAGACCATATCCCTAAGCTCTGATACCAACTGTGACCCCCCCAAAATAGGTATACAACACCCATTCTGAGTTGCCAAATACATGGTACAAAAAGCAAACTATAACTTCAATAATACAATTGTCGTGCAAAATACGACAACACATACTGTGAGTTTAAATACAAATATTGTCTTCTAGACAATATCCACACTCAAATAAGTCCTCATTATAATTATTCAAACACTATTTTACAGAAATAGTGAGGACTGCTAAAATATCTTTCTAGAACCATCACTTCATACCCCGACTAGATCCTGCTATGTTCTCATCTCCTGAGAAGAAAAATGGAACAAAAAGGAAAAGGGTGAGCTCAACTAGCCCAGTAAAGAATATTATGACTAAGATAATATACAACAAATTATCGTTAGTCTTCAACAAGAAAAAATCTGGTAAAATATAATAGACAACAAGTTTTAGATCAACAACTGCAGCGGAAACAGCAAACCATTAGAAGAGTCAAGTAGAGAAAGAATTATACTATCTTCTAAGATTTAAAAGTCCATCATCAATATTTTATCCCTGTAACATCAATCAATATACATCTTGAATCAAATATTCATCTTTGCACTACAAGCCAAAGATATTCATTTGTAACACCAGTCAGTCATGTTCATCTCAACACATGTTCATCTTTGCACTACGAGCCAAAGATATTCATCAGTTAATCATTCATCTTTGTACTACAGGCCAAAGATATTCAGTAATATCATCATTTAGGACTGAGGATGATGAAAAATTATCTTAAAGAAAATGAATCCAATGAGACAGAAGGACAAATATTAGGGATTCGTATTATAGGTTATCCAAGTGCAATAATACTCCATAATAACCAATTGTGAAGGAGAATTCAAAAATAAAGATCAAAACATGGATACAATCAAAGATAGTAACCATAATAGACATCTTGGACAAAAAGAAAAATTTTTATTTTTCGGTGAATAGTGTCGTATTCGTGAATAGTGCCGTATACGTGAATAGTAACCCCGACACAAAAAGTTTCAAATTTGATAAAATGTTTATATCAATATTTCAGCATAATGATATTGAAGAAAATAATATCATTTAAGAAAAAAATAATATCCCTTACCTCAAACGAACAGTACTTCTGATCAGAATATCGTATATGAAGCTGAATGAAACTTGTGCTGAATAGCAACTCTCAAAGTATCAAAATACTCACAAAATACACTCAATAATATAGAGAGAGAAAGAGAGAAAATTTATGAATTTTGGTGTGATTTTCAATTCTAACTTAGCCCTTTATTTATAGAAAAATGTTAGCACGCCGAAGCAGACTTGGCCTGCAACCTGATGGCTTTACCTGCTACTATTCCCACCCACCACATTTGAATAAAAATTTCAGTACATTTCTCACCAACCAAAAGTGAGGGCCACCAATTCTAGAATTTTCTACCAAAATGCTAAATTCGGATACTTCAATAATTTCTGAACCAGTCATCTCGTAAAATTCATAACAAATCATACGTTCATTTTTAACGGTTCAAAATTTGTGGACATATACCCAACTTATATATGAATAGCATATCCAAAAATTACCACGATCCAACGGTCGAATTAAAAATTATAACCCCCGCAATATTTCTCAAAAAATTCTGATTTGATTTTTAATACCTCCATTCCGATAAAAATACTGATAAAACACCTCAACATTAACTCCTTCATTTTTAACCACAATAAATATATCCAAAATTTATATCCACATAAAATAAATATTTTCTTATCATATGAATCAATAATTAATTATTCACAAATAATATTACAGAATCACATTTATGATAACCAGGCCGTTTCCAGGAAAGAAGGGGCTTTTCAATAAGGATTTCTCCTTACTGGCGCGCAATTAGATGACCAAACCTCTCCTTAGACAGAATTTTCTAGACATTGCCAATAATGTTATCTAATAATATTATTCAAATAATATGAATTATTGATCTGATAATGGGAAATACTGTGCAGTGATAATTATTGAAACAAAAATAATATAAAATATCAATGCAGCAATTATTGAATCAATAAAATAAAATATTGAACAGTAACTACTGTAACAATTATTGAGTAGTGCCTTCCTTCGTAAGAATTAATAATTCAAAAATACTGTGCAATCCGTGTGCTACTGTGCAACCACGCGTATTACTGTATTTTAACCACCGGGTATTCCAACAGTGTTAACGGTAACAACTACGCTGTTATTTATAAAAACTCAATTTTTATTATTATCTTCATCCAATCGTTTTCCGTTATGGGGCCTACAAATAGTTGCGCTGTCGTATGAATATTTCCCGACAGAAAGAATATTCCACGACCAAACGAATATTCCCTGACAAAATGAATAATTTATAACCACTTGTTTATTTTATAAAATTTGCACATTTCACCCATAACCAAAGTATTATATCAAATTAACACCTTATTATTCACAATAATATTTAGAGAAAATTTAATTTTATTCATTAAAAAGTTGGGGTCTTACATTTTTAGTTCTCTGGGAGTCTTTGTGGGCCCTGTTTGCTTGTTGGGGTCATTATACTATTTCTACCGTGGCATTTTTAGTTCTTGCTTTGGTTGTATGATGTTTTCCCTCAGCAGAGTATGAAGAACATCTATTTCTGTTAATGCTTTGGTTGTTGGAATTGTGTGCTGAGAATTTTCATCTGTTTCTGTTAATGTTATTGGTTGCTGATTTTCTGTTCTGTGTGTGAGGTTATGTGGGGTATAATATAACTGGACTATGGTTCCGAACGTAACGCATTACTCTACTGTTGTTGGCCTTCATTATGCCACCACACTAGGAGAATTCTCATAAGCTTTATATCAAGCTCTTCACCAATCTCACCACATTACTCTACTGTTGTAGCGTTCAATATTTAACTTAATTAAATAGAGTTTCTATAAACCACGCCACAACAATACTTATTTATACTTAAGTAATTATTCGACCTTCATTAATTTATTCATCAATAATATTTGAAAATTCTCGGGTATTACAAAATCTAAGAATGAAATTGTCAAAGATCATCTGAAAGAAGAAACAACTGAACGAGTGAGAATGGAGGATGCATGGGTAAAAGCCGCATGACGCGTTGATATTATAGGAATAGAAGTCCGATCCAAAAAGGCTAAAATATATGATATGTATTTCACTTTTTGGACAGCAATTGGGAGAACCCAACATCGACTTTTGAATTACCTTGTATAGAGCGGTCAACCCCAATTCAATATGGATCGAAGATTAATGATTCAGTTCATGGATCATGAGTACGACGAAGTAATTAAGGGCGGAATATGCCCTATAGCGAAGTCAAGTCCGGGGGTAATGATGACACCAAAGGCTATCCCGGACAAGTCAAAGTTGGTAGTTCAAAGGGGAGCGTTTGTCGTGACTTTCCAAAAAGCGAGAAACTTGAACGAAGTTATCACGGGTAAGCTAATCATAAATTATTGCGAAGTCTATATCTTATTCGATACCGGTTCTACCCACTCTTTTTTTTAACCTAATTGAGCTCAACGTTTGAACTTGACTCTTGAGAAATTAGACTTTGACTTATCGATTGAAACTCCATTAGGAGAAACCTTCATTACATCCATCACTACAAGAAAATGCTCTAACAGCGACCAACATTATCAGCGACCGTACTTACGGTCGCAGATAGTATTATTCGCAACCGACAGTTGCGACCGACATTGAATATGGTCGCTAGTTTAGTTTAGTGACTGGCGTGCGGTCGCTAATTGGTCATTGGTTCAATTTTACCACCAAAAAATTGGCAGGAAATGTTGGTGCACTAGTTTTTTGTGACCTCTCACCATCAGCGACCGTATTCAGTCACTGATACTTCCACATAATTAAAAATTAGTGACCGCATGCGGTTGCTGATAGCAGATTCTTAAAACGTTAAACAAATTCTGGCATTCGCTCGAATCAGTCGAGAAGAAAGAAAAAGAGGGAGAAACACAAACGAGGGAGTCGAGGGAGTAGGGGAGAAGAGAAGATGGAGGATATTGCTGCCGCCTTCACCACCAACATTGCCAGTCGACGCCATCACCACCGCCGTACCACCGCTGGTAACCCATTTCATTAATCCCTAAATTAAACTTTTGTATTATTTGGGTAACCCATTTAATCATTCTCTATGGAGTAGATGAATTTTGGTTATTAGAAAATTATATAATTACTACATTATATAGTGGACCTTAATGAAAGAAAAATTTTTTAGTTTTCTTTCATCTAAGTTATTCGTGGACTAGTGTTATTTGTGGAGATGTTTTTACCCTGCTACTGTTTGTTATTTATGAGAGTATTCAAATGTCAACTTGTGGTTTAAGGCTATAGAGTTTTCAAACTGCTCAAAATTTCACATTCTAGGCCTATATTTCTGTTTAGTTGTACTGATAAGCTTCTGTTTACTAACTCACTCCTGCTATTCAGAGTTATGTAGTAAGCACAAGTTTCTACTGCTACTGGAAAATATTAATGTTCTGATGGACTTGTACAAAAATCAAATGAATTTCAGAGTACCGTTGTTGGTTTGAAAGATACCATTTATTTGGAATATCTTTCACCAAGGGAAAATTATTTTTGGCATGTATCGGCATTCTGAAATTCTAGATCAGCAATTTACTGCATATAGTGTAGAAAATAGAGTTCTACTCACTTTGTGATTATGTTTTTAGTTCTCTGGAGTCTTTATGGGCCCTGTTTTCTTGTTGGGGTCATTATACTATTTCTGTTGTGGCATTTTATGTTCTTGCTTTGGTTTTATGATGTTTTCCCTCAGCAGAGTATGAAGAACTTCTATTTCTGTTAATGCTTTGGTTGTTGGAGTTGTGTGCTGAGAATTTTCATCTGTTTCTGTTAATGTTATTGGTTGCTGATTTTATGTTCTGTGTGTGAGATTATGTGGGGTATAATATAAGTGAACTATGGTTCCGAACGTAACACATTACTCTACTGTTGTTGGCCTTCATTATGCCACCACACTAGGAGAATTCTCATAAGCTTTATATCAAGCTCTTCACCAATCTCACCACATTACTATAATGTTGTAGCGTTCAATATTTAACTTAATTAAATAGAGTTTCTATAAACCACGCCACAACAATACTTATTTATACTCAAGTAATTATTCGACCTTCATTAATTTATTCATTAATAATATTTGAAAATTCTCGGGTATTACAAAATCTAAGAATGAAAATGTTAAAGATCATCTGAAAGAAGAAACAACTGAACGAGTGAGAATGGAGGATGCATGGGTAAAAGCCGCATGACGCGTTGATATTATAGGAATAGAAGTCCGATCCAAAAAGGCTAAAATATATGATATGTATTTCACTTTTTGGACAGCAATTGGGAGAACCCAACATCGACTTTTGAATTACCCTGTACAGAGCGGTCAACCCCAATTCAATATGGATCGAAGATTAATGATTCAGATCATGGATCATGAGTACGACAAAGTAGTTGAGGGTGGAATATGCCCTATAGTGAAGTCAAGTCCGGCGGTAATGATGACACCAAAGGTTGTCCCGGACAAGTCAAAGCCGGTAGTTCAAGGGAGAGTGTTTGTCGTGACTTCCCAAAAAGCGAGAAACCCGAACGAAGTTATCACGGGTAAGCTAATCATAAATTCTTGTGAAGTTTATATCTTATTCGATACCGGTTCTACCCATTCGTTTATTTCACCTAATTGAGCTCAACGTTTGAACTTGACTCTTGAGAAATTAGGCTTTGACTTATCGATTGAAACTCCGTTAGGAGAAACCCTCATTACATCCATCACTATAAGAAAATGCTCTAACAGCGACCAACATTATCAGCGACCGCACTTACGGTCACAGATTATTTGTGATCGACAGTTGCGACCGACATTTAATATGGTCTCTTGTTTAGTTTAGCGACCGGGTTGCGGTCGCTAATTAGTCGCTGGTTCAATTTTACCACCAAAAAATTGGCAGGAAATGTTGGCGCGCTAGTTTTTTGCGACCTCTCACCATCAGTGACCGTATTCAATCGCTGATACTTCCACATCATTAAAAATTAGTGACCGCATGCGGTAGCTGATGGCAGTCGCCGATTCTTAAAACCTTAATCAGATTCAGGCATTCGCTCGAACCAGTCGAGAAGAAAGAAAAAGAGGGAGAAACACAAACGAGGGAGTCGAGGGAGTAGGGGGAGAAGAGAAGAGAAGATGGATGATATTGATGCAGCCTTCACCACCAACATCGCCGGCCGACGCCTTCACCACCGCCGTACCACCTCTGGTAACCCATTTAAGTAATCCCTAAATTAAACTGTGTTTATTATTTGGGTAACCCATTTAATCATTCTCTATGGAGTAGATGAATTTTGGTTATTAGAAAATTATATAATTACTACATTATCTAGTGGACCTTAATGAAAGGAAAATTTTTTAGTTTTCTTTCATCTGAGTTATTAGTGGACTAGTGTTATTTGTGGAGATGTTTTTACCCTGCTACTGTTTGTTATTTATGAGAGTTTTCAAATGTCAACTTGTGGTTTAAGGTTATAGATTTTTTAGACTGCTCAAAATTTCACATTACAGGCCTATATTTCTGTATAGTTGTACTGAAAAGCTTCTGTTTACTAACTCACTCCTGCTATTCAGAGTTATTTAGTAAGCACAAGTTTCTACTGCTACTAGAAAATATCAATGTTCTGCTGGACTTGTACAGAAATCAAATGAATTTCAAAGTACCGTTGTTGGTTTGAAAGATACCATTTATTTGGAATATCTTTCACCAAGGGCAAATTATTTTTGTCATGTATCGGCATTCTGAAATTCTAGATCAGCAATTTACTGCATATAGTGTAGAAAAGAGAGATCTACTCGCTTTGTGATTATATTTTTAGTTATCTGGGAGTCTTTGTGCGCCCTGTTTGCTTGTTGGGGTCATTATACTATTTCTGTCGTGGCATTTTATGTTCTTACTTTGGTTGTATGATGTTTTCCCTCAGCAGAGTATGAAGAATATCTATTTTTGTTAATGCTTTGGTTGTTGGAGTTGTGTGCTGAGAATTTTCATCTGTTTCTGTTAATGCTATTGGTTGCTGATTTTCTGTTTTGTGTGTGAGGTTATATGGGGTATAATATAAGTGGACTATGGTTCCGAACATAACGCATTACTCTGCTATTGTTGGCCTTCATTATGCCACCACACTAGGAGAATTCTCATAAGCTTTATATCAAGCTCTACACCAATCTCACCACATTACTCTACTGTTGTAGCGTTCAATATTTAACTTAATTAAACAGAGTTTCTATAAACCATGCCAAAACAATACTTATTTATACTCAAGTAATTTTTCGACCTTCATCAATAATATTTGGAAATTCTCGGGCATTACAAAATCTAAGAATGAAATTGTCAAAGATCATCTGAAAGAAGAAACAACTGAACGAGTGAAAATGGAGGATGCATGGGTAAAAGCCACACGACGCGTTGATATTGTAGGAAGAGAACTCTGATCCAAGAAGGCTAAAATATATGATATGTATTTCTCTTTTTGGACAGCAATTGGGAGAACCCAACATCGAGTTTGGAATTACCCTGTACAGAGCGGTCAACCCCAATTCGATATGGATCGAAGATTAATGATTCAGATCATGGATCATGAGTACGACGAAGTAGTTGAGGGTGGAATATGACCTATAGCGAAGTCAAGTCCGGGGGTAATGATGACACCAAAGGTTATCCCGGAAAAGTCAAAACCGGTAGTTCAAAGGAGAGCGCTTGTCGTGACTTCCCAAAAAGCGAGAAACCTGAACGAAGTTATCACGGGTAAGCTAATCATAAATTCTTGCGAAGTCTATAACTTATTCGATACCGGTTCTACCCACTCTTTTATTTCACCTAATTGAGATCAACATTTGAACTTAACTCTTGAGAATTTAGACTTTGACTTATCGATTGAAACTCCGTTAGCAGAAACCTTCATTACATCCATCACTACTAGAAAATACTCTAACAGCGACCAACATTATCAACGACCGTACTTACGGTCGCAGATAGTATTATTCGCAACCGACAGTTGCGACTGACATTGAATATGGCCGGTAGTTTAGTGTAGCGACTGGCGTGCGGTCGCTAATTGGTCGCTGGTTCAATTTTACCACCAAAAAATTGGTAGAAAATGTTGGCGCGCTACTTTTTTGCGACCTCTCACCATCAGCGACCGTATTCGGTCGCTGATACTTCCACATAATTAAAAATTAGTGACCGCATGCGGTTGCTGATGGCAGATTCTTAAAACGTTAATCAGATTCAGGCATTCGCTCGAATCAGTCGAGAAGAAAGAAAAAGAGGGAGAAACACTAACGAGGGAGTAGGGGGAGAAGAGAAGAGAAGATGGAGGATATTGCTGTCGCCTTCACCACCAACATTGCCGGTCGACGCCATCACCACCGCTGTACCACCGCTGGTAACCCATTTCATTAATCCCTAAATTAAACTTGTTTATTATTTGGGTAACCCATTTAATCATTCTCTTTGGAGTACATGAATTTTGGTTATTAGAAAATTATATAATTACTACATTATCTAGTGGACCTTAATGAAAGGAAAAATTTTTTAGTTTTCTTTCATCTGAGTTATTAGTGGACTAGTGTTATTTGTGGAGATGTTTTTACCCTGCTACTGTTTGTTATTTATGAGAGTATTCAAATGTCAACTTGTGGTTTAAGGCTATAGAGTTTTCAAACTGCTCAAAATTTCACATTCTAGGCCTATATTTATGTTTTGTTGTACTGATAAGCTTCTCTTTACTAACTCACTCCTGCTATTCAGAGTTATTTAGTAAGCACAAGTTTCTACTGCTACTAGAAAATATCAATGTTCTGCTGGACTTGTACAGAAATCAAATGAATTTCAAAGTACCGTTGTTGGTTTGAAAGATACCATTTATTTCGAATATCTTTCACCAAGGAAAATTATTTTTGTCATGTATCGGCATTCTGAAATTCTAGATCAGCAATTTACTGCATATAGTGTAGAAAAGAGAGATCTACTCGCTTTGTGATTATGTTTTTAGTTCTCTGGGAGTCTTTGTGGGCCCTATTTGCTTGTTGGGGTCATTATACTATTTCTGTCGTGGCATTTTATGTTCTTGCTTTGGTTGTATGATGTTTTCCCTCAGCAGAGTATGAAGAACATCTATTTCTGTTAATGCTTTGGTTGTTGGAGTTGTGTGCTGAGAATTTTCATCTGTTTCTGTTAATGTTATTGGTTGCTGATTTTCTGTTCTGTGTGTGAGGTTATGTGGGGTATAATATAAGTGGACTATGGTTCCGAACGTAACGCCTTACTCTACTGTGGTTGGCCTTCTTTACACCACCACACTAGGAGAATTCTCATAAGCTTTATATCAAGCTCTACACCAATCTCACCACATTACTCTCTTGTTGTTGCGTTCAATATTTAACTTAATTAAATAGAGTTTCTATAAACCATGCCAAAACAATACTTATTTATACTCAAGTAATTTTTCGACCTTCATCAATAATATTTGGAAATTCTCGGGCATTACAAAATCTAAGAATGAAATTGTCAAAGATCATCTGAAAGAAGAAACAACTGAACGAGTGAAAATGGAGGCTGCATGGGTAAAAGCCGCACGACGCGTTGATATTGTAGGAAGAGAAGTCTGATCCAAGAAGGCTAAAATATGTGATATGTATTTCTCTTTTTGGACAGCAATTGGGAGAACCCAACATCGAGTTTTGAATTACCCTGTACAGAGCGGTCAACCCCAATTCGATATGGATCGAAGATTAATGATTCAGATCATGGATCATGAGTACGACGAAGTATTTGAGGGTGGAATATGCCCTATAGCGAAGTCAAGTCCGGGGGTAATGATGACACCAAAGGCTGTCTCGGACAAATCAAAGTCGGTAGTTCAAAGGAGAGCGTTTATCGTGACTTCCCAAAAAGCGAGAAACCTGAACGAAGTTATCACGGGTAAGCTAATCATAAATTCTTGCGAAGTCTATATCTTATTCGATACCGGATCTACCCACTCTTTTATTTCACCTAATTGAGCTCAACGTTTGAACTTGACTTTTGAGAAATTAGACTTTGACTTATCGATTGAAACTCCGTTAGGAGAAACCTTCATTACATCCATCACTACAAGAAAATGCTCTAACAGCGACCAACATTATCAGCGACCGTACTTACGATCGCAGATAGTATTATTCGCAACCGACAGTTGCGACCGACATTGAATATGGTCGCTAGTTTAGTTTAGCGATTGGCGTACGGTCGCTAATTGGTCGCTGGTTCAATTTTACCACCAAAAAATTGGCAGGAAATGTTGGCGCGCTAATTTTTTTTTTGACCTCTCAACATCAGCGACCGTATTCGGTCACTGATACTTCCACATAATTAAAAATTAGTGACCGCATGCGGTTGCTGATAGCAGATTCTTAAAACATTAATCAGATTCAGGCATTCGCTCGAATCAGTCGAGAAGAAAGAAAAGGAGGGAGAAACACAAACGAGGGAGTCGAGGGAGTAGGGGGAGAAGAGAAGAGAAGATGGAGGATATTGCTGCCGCCTTCACCACCAACATTGCCGGTCGACGCCATCACCACCGCCGTACCACCGCTGGTAACCCATTTCATTAATCCCTAAATTAAACTTTTTTATTATTTGGGTAACCCATTTAATCATTCTCTATGGAGTAGATGAATTTTGGTTATTAGAAAATTATATAATTACTACATTATCTAGTGGACCTTAATGAAAGGAAAATTTTTTAGTTTTCTTTCATCTGAGTTATTAGTGGACTAGTGTTATTTGTGCAGATGTTTTTACCCTGCTACTGTTTGTTATTTATGAGAGTAATCAAATGTCAACTTGTGGTTTAAGGCTATAGAGTTTTCAAACTGCTCAAAATTTCACATTCTAGGCCCATATTTCTGTTTAGTTGTACTGATAAGTTTCTGTTTACTAACTCACTCCTGCTATTCAGAGTTATGTAGTAAGCACAAGTTTCTACTGCTATTGGAAAATATCAATGTTCTGATGGACTTGTATAGAAATCAAATGAATTTCAAAGTACCGTTGTTGGTTTGAAAGATACCATTTATTTGGAATATCTTTCACCAAGGGAAAATTATTTTTGCCATGTATCGGCATTCTGAAATTTTAGATCAGCAATTTACTACATATAGTGTAGAAAATAGAGTTCTACTCGCTTTGTGATTATGTTTTTAGTTCTCTGGGAGTTTTTGTGGGCCCTGTTTTCTTGTTGGGGTCATTATACTATTTCTATTGTGGCATTTTATGTTCTTGCTTTGGTTTTATGATGTTTTCCCTCAGCAGAGTATGAAGAACATCTATTTCTGTTAATGCTTTGGTTGTTGGAGTTGTGTGCTGAGAATTTTCATTTGTTTCTGTTAATGTTATTGGTTGCTGATTTTCTGTTCTGTGTGTGAGGTTATGTGGGGTATAATATAAGTGAACTATGGTTCCGAACGTAACACATTACTCTACTGTAGTTGGCCTTCATTATGCCACCACACTAGGAGAATTCTCATAAGCTTTATATCAAGCTCTTCACCAATCTAACCACATTACTCTACTGTTGTAGCGTTCAATATTTAACTTAATTAAATAGAGTTTCTATATACCACGCCACAACAATACTTATTTATACTCAAGTAATTATTCGACCTTCATTAATTTATTCATCAATAATATTTGGAAATTCTCGGGTATTACAAAATCTAAGAATGAAATTGTCAAAGATCATCTGAAAGTGTAAAAGCCGCAAGACGCGTTGATATTGTAGGAAGAGAAGTCCGATCCAAGAAGGCTAAAATATATGATATGCATTTCTCTTTTTGGACAGCAATTGGGAGAACCCAACATCGAGTTTTGAACTACCCTATACAGAGCGGTCAACCCCAATTCGATATGGATCGAAGATTAATGATTCAGATCATGGATCATGAGTACGACGAAGTATTTGAGGGTGGAATATGCCCTATAGCGAAGACAAGTTCGGGGGTAGTGATGACACCAAAGGCTGTCCCGGACAAGTCAAAGTCGGTAGTTCAAAGGAGAGCGTTTGTCGTGACTTCCCAAAAAGCAAGAAACCTGAACGAAGTTATCACGGGTAAGCTAATCATAAATTCTTGCGAAGTCTATATCTTATTTGATACCGGTTCTACCCACTCTTTTATTTCACCTAATTGAGCTCAACGTTTGAACTTGACTCTTGAGAAATTAGACTTTGACCTATCGATTAAAACTCTGTTAGGAGAAACCTTCATTACATCCATCACTACAAGAAAATGCTATTACAGCGACCAACATTATCAGCGACCGTACTTACGATCGCAGATAGTATTATTCGCAACCGACAGTTGCGACCAACATTGAATATGGTCGCTAGTTTAGTTTAGCGACTGGCGTACGGTCGCTAATTGGTCGCTGGTTCAATTTTACCACCAAAAAATTGGCAGGAAATGCTGGCGCACTAGTTTTTTGTGACCTCTCACCATCAGCGACCGTATTCGGTCACTGATACTTCCACATAATTAAAAATTAGTGACCGCATGCGGTTGCTGATAGCATATTCTTAAAACGTTAATCAGATTCAAGCATTCGCTCGAATCAGTCGAGAAGAAAGAAAAAGAGGGAGAAACACAAACGAGGGAGTCAAGGGAGTAGAGGGAGAAGAGAAGAGAAGATGGAGGATATTGCTGCCGCCTTTACCACCAACATTGCCGGTCGACGCCATCACCACCGCCGTACCACCGCTGGTAACCCATTTCATTAATCCCTAAATTAAACTTTTTTATTATTTGGGTAACCCATTTAATCATTCTCTATGGAGTAGATGAATTTTGGTTATTAGAAAATTATATAATTACTACATTATCTAGTGGACCTTAATGAAAGGAAAATTTTTTAGTTTTCTTTCATCTGAGTTATTAGTGGACTAGTGTTATTTGTGGAGATGTTTTTACCCTGCTACTGTTTGTTAATTATGAGAGTATTTAAATGTCAACTTGTGGTTTAAGGCTATAGAGTTTTCAAACTGCTCAAAATTTCACATTTCAGGCCTATATTTCTGTTTAGTTGTACTGATAAGCTTCTGTTTACTAACTCACTCCTGCTATTCAGAGTTATTTAGTAAGCACAAGTTTCTACTGCTACTAGAAAATATCAATGTTCTGCTGGACTTGTACAGAAATCAAATGAATTTCAAAGTACCGTTGTTGGTTTGAAAGATACCATTTATTTGGAATATCTTTCACCAAGGGCAAATTATTTTTGTCATGTATCGGCATTCTGAAATTCTAGATCAGCAATTTACTGCATATAGTGTAGAAAAGAGAGATCTACTCGCTTTGTGATTATGTTTTTAGTTCTCTGGGAGTTTTTGAGGGCCCTGTTTGCTTGTTGGGGTCATTATACTATTTCTGTCGTGGCATTTTATGTTCTTGCTTTGGTTGTATGATGTTTTCCCTCAGCAGAGTATGAAGAACATCTATTTCTGTTAATGCTTTGGTTGTTGGAGTTGTGTGTTGAGAATTTTCATTTGTTTCTGTTAATGTTATTGGTTGCTGATTTTCTGTTCTGTGTGTGAGGTTATGTGGGGTATAATATAAGTGGACTATGGTTCCAAACGTAACACATTACTCTACTGTTGTTGGTCTTCATTATGCCACCGCACTAGGAGAATTCTCATAAGCTTTATATCAAGCTATTCACCAATCTCACCACATTACTCTACTGTTGTAGCGTTCAATATTTAACTTAATTAAATAGAGTTTCTATAAACCACGCCACAACAATACTTATTTATACTCAAGTAATTATTCGACCTTCATTAATTTATTCATCAATAATATTTGGAAATTCTCGGGTATTACAAAATCTAAGAATGAAATTGTCAAAGATCATCTGAAAGAAGAAACAACTGAACGAGTGAGAATGGAGGATGAATGGGTAAAAGCCGCAATACGCGTTGATATTGTAGGAAGAGAAGTCCGATCCAAGAAGGCAAAATATATGATATGTATTTCTCTTTTTGGACAGTAATTGGGAGAACCCAACATCGAGTTTTGAATTACCATGTACAGAGCGGTCAACCCCAATTCGATATGGATCGAAGATTAATGATTCAGATCATGGATCATGAGTACGACGAAGTAGTTGAGGGTGGAATATGCCCTATACCGAAGTCAAGTCCGGCGGTAATGATGACACCAAAGGCTGTCCCGTACAAGTCAAAGCCGGTAGTTCAAGGGATAGCATTTGTCGTGACTTCCCAAAAAGAGAGAAACCCGAACGAAATTATCACGGGTAAGCTTATCATAAATTCTTGCGAAATCTATATCTTATTCGATAACGGTTCTACCCACTCTTTTATTTCACCTAATTGAGTTCAACGTTTGAACTTGACTCTTGAGAATTTACACTTTGACTTATCGATTGAAACTCCGTTAGGAGAAACCTTCATTACATCCATCACTACAAGTAAATGCTCTAACAGCGACCAACATTATCAGCGACCGCACTTACGATCGCAGATAGGATTTTTCGCGACCGACATTGAATATGGTCACTAGTTTATTTTAACGACCGGCGTGCGGTCGCTAATTGGTCGCTGGCTCAATTTTACCACCAAAAAATTGGCAGAAAATGTTGGCACACTAATTTTTTGCGACCTCTCACCATTAGCTACCGTATTCGGTCGCTAATACTTCCACATCATTAAAAATTAGTGACCGCATGCGGTAGCTGATGGCGGATTCTTAAAACCTTAATCAGATTCAGGCATTCGCTCGAATCAGTCGAGAAGAAAGAAAAAGAGGGAGAAACACAAACGAGGGAGCCGATGGCATAGGGGGAGAAGAGAAGAAAAGATGGAGGATATTGCTGCCGCCTTCACCACCAACATTGCCGGCCGACGCCTTCACCACCGCCGTACCACCGCTGGTAACCCATTTAACTAATCCCTAAATTAAACTGTGTTTATTATTTGGGTAACCAATTTAATCATTCTCTATGGAGTAGATGAATTTTGGTTATTAGAAAATTATATAATTACTACATTATCTAGTGGACCATAATGAAAGGAAAATTTTTTAGTTTTCTTTCATCTGAGTTATTAGTGGACTAGTGTTATTTGTGGAGATGTTTTTACCCTACTACTATTTGTTATTTATGAGAGTATTCAAATGTCAACTTGTGGTTTAAGGCTATAGATTTTTCAGACTGCTCAAAATTTCACATTCCAGGCCAATATTTCTGTTTAGTTGTACTGATAAGCTTCTATTTACTAACTCACTCCTGTTATTCAGAGTTATTTAGTAAGCACAAGTTTCTACAGCTACTGGAAAATATCAATGTTTTGCTGGACTTGTACAGAAATCAAATGAATTTCAAAGTACCGTTCTTGGTTTGAAAGATACCATTTATTTGGAATATCTTTCACCAAGGGAAAATTATTTTTGCCATGTATCGGCATTCTGAAATTCTAGATCAGTAATTTACTGCATATAGTGTAGAAAAGAGAGATCTGCTCGCTTTATGATTATGTTTTTAGTTCTCTGGGAGTCTTTGTGGGCCCTGTTTACTTGTTGAGGTCATTATACTATTTCTGTCGTGGCATTTTATATTCTTGCTTTGGTTGTATGATGTATTCCCTTAGCAGAGTATGAAGAACATCTATTTCTGTTAATGCTTTGGTTGTTGGAGTTGTGTGCTGAGAATTTTCGTCTGTTTCTATTAATGCTATTGGTTGCTGATTTTATGTTCTGTGTGTGAGGTTATGTGTGGTATAATATAAGTGGACTATGGTTCCGAATGTAACACATTACTCTACTGTTGTTGGCCTTCATTATACCACCACACTAGGAGAATTATCATAAGCTTTATATCAAGCTCTTCACCAATCTCACCACATTACTCTACTTTTGTAGCGTTCAATATTTAACTTAATTAAATAGAGTTTATATAAACCACGCCATAACAATACTTATTTATACTCAAGTAATTATTCAACCTTCATTAATTTATTCATCAATAATATTTGGAAATTCTCGGGCATCACAAAATCTAAGAATGAAAATGTCAAAGATCATTTGAAAGAAGAAACAACTGAACGAGTGAAAATGGAGGATGCATGGGTAAAAGCCGCACGATGCGTTGATATTGTAGGAAGAGAAGTCCGATCCAAGAAGGCTAAAATATATGATATGTATTTCTCTTTTTGGACAGCAATTGGGAGAACCCATCATCGAGCTTTGAATTACCCTGTACAAAGCGGTCAACCCCAATTCGATATGGATCGAAGATTAATGATTCAGATCATGGATCATGAGTACGACGAAGTAGTTGAGGGTGGAATATGCCCTATAGCGAAGTCAAGTCCGGCGGTAATGATGACATCAAAGGCTGTCCCGGACAAGTCAAAGCCGGTAGTTCAAAGGAGAGCGTTTGTCGTGACTTCCCAAAAAGTGAGAAACCCGAACGAAGTTATCACGGGTAAGCTAATCATAAATTCTTGCGAAGTCTATATCTTATTCGATACCGGTTCTACCCACTCTTTTATTTCACCTAATTGAGCTCAACGTTTGAACTTGACTCTTGAGAAATTAGACTTTGACTTATCGATTGAAACTCCGTTAGGAGAAACCTTCATTACATCCATCACTACAAGAAAATGCTCTAACAGCGACCAACATTATCAGCGACCGTACTTACGGTAGCAGATAGGATTATTCGCGACCGACAGTTGACACCGACAGTTGCGACCGACATTTAATATGGTCGCTAGTTTAGTTTAGCGACCAGGGTGTGGTCGCTAATTGGTCGCTGGTTCAATTTTACCACCAAAAAAATTAGCACGAAATGTTGGCGGCGCTAATTTTTTGCGACGTCTCACCATCAGCGACCGTATTTGGTCGCAGATACTTCCCCATAATTAAAAATTAGTGACCGCATGCGGTCGCTGATGGCGGTCGCCAATTCTTAAAACCTTAATCAGATTCAGGCATTCACTCGAATCAGTCGAGAAGAAAGAAAAAGAGGGAGAAACACAAACGAGGGAGTTGAGGGAGTAGGGGGAGAAGAGAAGAGAAGATGGAGGATATTGCTGCCGACTTCACCACCAACATCGCCGGCCGACGCCTTCACCATCGTCATACCACCGCTGGTAACCCATTTCATTAATCCCTAAATTAAACTGTGTTTTATTATTTGGGTATCCCATTTAATCATTCTCTGTGGAGTAGATAAATTTTGGTTATTAGAAAATTATATAATTACTACATTTTCTAGTGGACCATAATGAAAGGAAAATTTTTTAGTTTTCTTTCATCTAAGTTATTAGTCGACTAGTGTTATTTGTGGAGATGCTTTTACCCTGCTACTGTTTGTTATTTATGAGAGTATTCAAATGTCAACTTGTGGTTTAAGGCTATAGATTTTTTAGACTGCTCAAAATTTCACATTTCAGGCCTATATTTCTATTTAGTTGTACTGATAAGCTTCTATTTACTAACTCACTCCTGCTATTCAGAGTTATTTAGTAAGCACAAGTTTCTACTGCTACTGGAAAATATCAATGTTCTGCTGGACTTGTACAGAAATCAAATGAATTTCAAAGTACCGTTGTTGGTTTGAAAGATACCATTTATTTGGAATATCTTTCACCAAGGGCATATTATTTTTGTCATGTATCGGCATTCTGAAATTCTAGATTAGCAATTTACTACATATAGTGTACAAAAGAGAGATCTACTCGCTTTGTGATTATGTTTTTAGTTCTCTGGGAGTCTTTGTGGGCCCTGTTGGCTTGTTGGGGTCATTATACTATTTCTGTCGTGGCATTTTATGTTCTTGCTTTGGTTGTATGATGTTTTCCCTCAGTAGAGTATGAAGAACATCTATTTCTGTTAATGCTTTGGTTGTTGGAGTTGTGTGCTGAGAATTTTCATCTGTTTCTGTTAATGCTATTAGTTGCTGATTTTCTGTTCTGTGTGTGAGGTTATATGGGGTATAATATAAGTGGACTATGGTTCCGAACGTAACGCATTACTCTACTGTTGTTGGCCTTCATTATGCCACCACACTAGGAGAATTCTCATAAGCTTTATATCAAGCTCTTCACCAATCTCACCACATTACTCTAATGTTGTAGCGTTCAATATTTAACTTAATTAAATAGAGTTTCTATAAACCACGCCACAACAATACTTATTTATACTCAAGTAATTATTCAACCTTCATTAATTTATTCATCGATAATATTTGGAAATTCTCGGGTATTACAAAATCTAAGAATGAAAATGTCAAAGATCATCTGAAAGAAGAAACAACTGAACGAGTGAGAATGGAGGATGCATGGGTAAAAGCTGCATGACGCGTTGATATTATAGGAATAGAGGTCCGATCCAAAAAGGCTAAAATATATGATATGTATTTCACTTTTTGGACAGCAATTGGGAGAACCCAACATCGACTTTTGAATTACCCTGTACAGAGCGGTCAACCCCAATTCGATATGGATCGAAGATTAACGATTCAGATAATGGATCATGAGTACGACGAAGTAGTTGAGGGTGGAATATGCCCTATAGCGAAGTCAAGTCCGGCGGTAATGATGACACCAAAGGCTGTCCCGGACAAGTCAAAGCCGGTAGTTTAAGGGAGAGCGTTTGTCGTGTCTTCCCAAAAAGCGAGAAACCCGAACAAAGTTATCACGGGTAAGCTAATCATAAATTCTTGCGAAGTCTATATCTTATTCGATACCGGTTCTACCCACTCTTTTATTTCACCTAATTGAGCTCAACGTTTGAACTTGACTCTTGAGAAATTAGGCTTTGACTTATCGATTGAAACTCCATTAGGAGAAACCTTCATTACATCCATCATTACAAGAAAATGCTATAACAGCGACCAACATTATCAGCGACCGCACTTACGGTCGCAGATAGGATTATTCGTGACCGACAGTTGCGAAAAACATTGAATATGGTGGCTAGTTTAGTTTAGCGACCGGGGTGCGGTCACTAATTGGTCGCTGGTTCAATTTTACCACCAAAGAGAGATCAGCAATTTACTACATATAGTGTACAAAAGAGAGATCTACTCGCTTTGTGATTATGTTTTTAGTTCTCTGGGAGTCTTTGTGGGCCCTGTTGGCTTGTTGGGGTCATTATACTATTTCTGTCGTGGCATTTTATGTTCTTGCTTTGGTTGTATGATGTTTTCCCTCAGTAGAGTATGAAGAACATCTATTTCTGTTAATGCTTTGGTTGTTGGAGTTGTGTGCTGAGAATTTTCATCTGTTTCTGTTAATGCTATTAGTTGCTGATTTTCTGTTCTGTGTGTGAGGTTATATGGGGTATAATATAAGTGGACTATGGTTCCGAACGTAACGCATTACTCTACTGTTGTTGGCCTTCATTATGCCACCACACTAGGAGAATTCTCATAAGCTTTATATCAAGCTCTTCACCAATCTCACCACATTACTCTAATGTTGTAGCGTTCAATATTTAACTTAATTAAATAGAGTTTCTATAAACCACGCCACAACAATACTTATTTATACTCAAGTAATTATTTAACCTTCATTAATTTATTCATCGATAATATTTGGAAATTCTCGGGTATTACAAAATCTAAGAATGAAAATGTCAAAGATCATCTGAAAGAAGAAACAACTGAACGAGTGAGAATGGAGGATGCATGGGTAAAAGCTGCATGACGCGTTGATATTATAGGAATAGAGGTCCGATCCAAAAAGGCTAAAATATATGATATGTATTTCACTTTTTGGACAGCAATTGGGAGAACCCAACATCGACTTTTGAATTACCCTGTACAGAGCGGTCAACCCCAATTCGATATGGATCGAAGATTAACGATTCAGATAATGGATCATGAGTACGACGAAGTAGTTGAGGGTGGAATATGCCCTATAGCGAAGTCAAGTCCGGCGGTAATGATGAAACCAAAGGCTGTCCCGGACAAGTCAAAGCCGGTAGTTCAAGGGAGAGCGTTTGTCGTGTCTTCCCAAAAAGCGAGAAACCCGAACAAAGTTATCACGGGTAAGCTAATCATAAATTCTTGCGAAGTCTATATCTTATTCGATACCGGTTCTACCCACTCTTTTATTTCACCTAATTGAGCTCAACGTTTGAACTTGACTCTTGAGAAATTAGGCTTTGACTTATCGATTGAAACTCCATTAGGAGAAACCTTCATTACATCCATCATTACAAGAAAATGCTATAACAGCGACCAACATTATCAGCGACCGCACTTACAGTCGCAGATAGGATTATTCGTGACCGACAGTTGCGAAAAACATTGAATATGGTGGCTAGTTTAGTTTAGCGACCGGGGTGCGGTCACTAATTGGTCGCTGGTTCAATTTTACCACCAAAAAATTGGCAGGAAATGTTGGCGCGCTAGTTTTTTGCTACCTTTCACCATCAGCGACCTTATTCGGTCGTTGATACTTCCACATCATTAAAAATTAGTGACCGCATGCGGTCGCTGATGGCGGTCGCTGATTCTTAATACCTTAATCAGATTCAGGCATTCGCTCGAATCAGTCGAGAAGAAAGAAAAAGAGGGAGAAACATAAAAGAGGGAGTCGAGGGAGTAGGGGGAGAAGAGAAGAGAAGATGGAGGATATTGTTGCCGCCTTCACCACCAACATCGCCGGCCGACGCCTTCACCACGGCCGTACCACCGCTGGTAACCCAGATGGATATGCGTCAAACATTGCAAGGTGTGTTACGGGTGAGAAATTGCAAGAGATGAAGAGTCATAACTGTCATGTGTTCTTGGAGAGACTCATGCCTATAGCTTTTCAAGATCTGCTTGATAAACCAATATGGGATGCTTTGATGGATCTTGGTCGTTTCTTCAAAGACTTATGTTCAAAAATATTAAATGAGAAGGACATGTCTGTACTTGAGAAGAACATTATAGAGATCACGTGCAAACTGGAAAAAAATTTCCCACCTGGTTTTTTTGACTCCATGGAACATTTGCAAATCCATCTTCCCTATGAAGCTCGTGTTGGGGGTCCAGTTCAATATAGATGGATGTACCCTTTCGAGAGGGTGATGGGAAACCTTAAGAGGATGGTGAAGAATAGAGCTCATGTCGAGGGGTCGATATGTGAGGCATACAGTTTCGATGAGATATCTACGTTTGTCTCAGACTATTTTCCGGACGAAGTCTTGACAAAGGCCAATCGAGTATCGAGACATGATGATGGGGGAAATGTTGAACTAAATGGTAGGCTCTCTGTATTTGGTCTATCGGGTCGTACTTATGGAAAAGGGAAGCGCATATTCCTCTCTGAGCAAGAATTACATGTTGCACATACTTACATTCTTCTCAATTGCGAGGAAATTGACGAATTTGTGAGGTACACGTGTAAGCTTGATAATTTATCTCTTAACTTAAAAATTTATTCCAATATGTTAATGTTTATAACATTGTATAGATTATACGATGACGAGTTAAAAGTGAAGCATCTCGGCATAACTGATAAAGATATTCAAATCAATCGTGATAAAAAATTTGCACTTTGGCTAAAGGACAAAGTAAGTTCAATTTCTTAAGCACGACATATATATATATATATATATATATATATATATATATATATATATATATATATATATATATATATATATACTCCATATTAACTATGACTTCATTTAAGAAGATGGAGTTTTTGTAGGCTTTGACTGAGGGATCAACGATCGCTAATGTACAAGTCTTAGCTATGGGACCAGTGTAAGACCCCGAATTTTATGAAATAAAAGTATGCAATTTTTCTTATAATTACTATTCAGTAAATGGTTAAATTGATAAAAGTTTAAAGTTATGGGTGAAATATGAATTTTTTTTCAAAATAAGCAAGTGGTTATAAAATAATCATTGTTGTCGGGGAATATTCGTTTGGTCGTGGAATATTCTTTCTGTCGGAGAATATTCGTACGACGGCGCAGCTATTTGTGGGCCTCATAACAGAATAACTGTCGGGTAAAGAAAACGACAAATCTGAGTTTTTACAAATAACGGCGTAGTTGTTACTGTTAACACTGTTGGAATACCCGGTGGTTAAAATACAGTAATACGCGTTATTGCACAGTAGCACACGGTATTGCATAGTATTTTTGAAATTATTGATTCTTACGTAAGAAGGCACTACTCAATAATTGTTACAGTGGTTACTGTTCAATATTTTATTTTATTGATTCAATAATTGTTGCGTTGATATTTTATATTATTGTTGTTTCAATAATTGTTGCTGCACAGTATTTTTCTTTATCAGATCAATAATTCATATTATTTGAATAATATTATTAGATAACATTATTGGCAATGTCTAGAAAGTTCTGTCTAAGGAGAGGTTTGGTCACCTAATTGCGCGCCAGTAAGGAAAAATTCTTATTGGAAAGCCCCCTCTTTCCTGGGAACGGCCTGGTTGTCTTAAATGTGATTCTGTAATATTATTTGTGAATAATTAATTATTGATTCATATGATAAGGAAATATTTATTTTATGTGGATATAAATGAGGGATATATTTTTGTGGTTAAAAATGAAGGAGTTAATATTGAGGTTTTTTGTCGGAATGGGGGTATTAAAAATTAGGGTTTTTGAGATATTTTGCGGGGGTTATAATTTTTAATCCGACCGTTGGATCGTGGTAATTTTTGGATATGTTATACATATATAAGTTGAGTATATGTCCACAAATTTTGAACCGTTAAAAATGAACGTATGATTTATTATGAATTTTACGAGATGACTGGTTCAGAAATTGTTGAATTTTCAGAGTTTATCATTTTGGTGGAAAATTCTAGAATTGGTGGACCCCACTTGTGGTTGGTGAAGAAATGTGCTGAATTATATTTCAAATGTGGTGGGTGGGAATAGTAGCAGGTAAAGCCATCAGGTTGCAGGTCAAACCTACCAAAATTTTCCTATAAATAGAGGGCTAAGTTAGAATTGAAAATCACACCAGAAACATAAGTTTTCTCTCTTTCTCTCTCTATATTATGAAGCATATTTTGTGAGTATTTAGATACTTTGAGAGTTGCTATTCAGTGCAAGTTTCCTTCAGCATCATATCGGATATCCAGCCAGAAGTACTGCTCTTTTGAGGTAAGGGATATTAAGGGATTTTAAGGGTTGTTATGATTTTTAGTTTCGTAATTTTTCTGATCTTCAAAAATTCTGAAAAAATTTGAAATGATATTTTGATGAGTTTTCTTGATTGTGTCCAAAAATGGTGATTTTTGGATGTATAGATTGAGAGTTATGAATTTTATGAGAAAAGACTATTTTAGAAGTAATAGCTTATAATTCCTTGTGGTTAACTCCAAAATTGATGAAATTTTATTGGGAGTACATGTATATGATAGAAGTATACTCTGTAAATTTCAGAATTTTTAGATAAAAGTACAATTTTTGATAAATGTCTAAATATTCGGCTATTTTGGCCATATGAAAAATAGTAAATGACTTTTAAAAATTCTGAGAAAAATATATGTTCACTATGGGACTATATTATGCTAAATCCCAAAAAAGAAATAATTTTGGAACTGATTTGGTATTTTTCATGAAAATGGTCTAGCTATGAGTAAATGAATTAAATATGTTTTGTGAAGAAAGAAAATTGGAAAATAGGATTTTATGGCTTGAGAATCCTATATGAGGTATATGCAGATTTTTGATGAGGGTTTTGGTTATTGATGATGAAATTGTAAGAGTTGGCATTTTATGATGATTAAATGCATTAATTAGTAAAGTGTAAATAATTAAAATAAATTGTTTATAAATTTAAGTAATGTTATTCTTTCAATATCATTATACCGAAATATTGGTATGAATTTTATTGTAGAATTTCTATCTTTTGTGTCGGGGTTACTATTCATGAGTTACGAATATTACTCTTGAGATTAAAACTATATGTTGATCATATTATTTTTATCATCATATATAACATTTTTATAACCCTGATGTTGAAATTCTCTTTCACTGGAGTGTAAAGATGGGTAGATTATTGGTATGATCATGACTAGGGTTCTCTTTGGCCTGTAGTGCAAAGTTGAATTGTGACTGGTATGATCATGACCATTGAATTTACAATTGAATATCTTTAGCTTAAGTGTAAAGATGAATTGATTAACATGGTTATAATTATGGTGTATATAAATTCTGAAATGATTATATATTTCTTTGAGATATGAATATATTTGGCCTGTAGTGCAAATATTAATTGTTGAGGAATATCTTTGGCCTGTAGTGCAAAGATGAATTGTAGATGAATATCTTTGGCCAGTAATGCAAAGATGAACTGTTGATGAATATCTTTGGCCTGTAGTGCAAAGATGACTTGTTGATGAATATCTTTGGCCCGTAGTGCAAAGATGAAGTTATTAGTATGATTATGAACAGGAACTGTGATTTGGTATAACCATGATGTTTGATGTTTCAGGTGATAAAAATTATCTTCGTCCTAGATGAGAAGAGAAATTTAGAACTACAGTTATGATTATGAGTTATTCATATGATTGTGGACCAGAATTGTTGATTGATGTTACAGGGATAAAACATTGTTGGTGGATTTTTAACATGGAGAAAATAATAGACTTTATAGTCTATTTGACTCTTCTAATGGATTGCTCGTTCCGCTGCAACTATGGTTGAAATTTTTATCATTTACCATATGTTCTAAATCTCTGATTTATTATTGATGAAGGCTATTGATAATTTAATTATCTTTAGTCATGATATTCTTTACTGAGCTAGTTGTGCTCACCCTTTTGCTTCACAATTCCTTTCAGGTAATAAGAGTGTAGCTGGGTCGAGCGAGGGTAACGGGGAAATAGAACGGTGGTCTCTAGCTGTGGATGTTCTCCCGAAGCAGTATAGAAAAGTTCATTTAGTAGTTTTATTTGGTGAATCCAATAGGGTAAGGTGTACCCAACGTTGGAAGGGTGGTTGGCCACTATCATACAAGATGTCTAACGACATACAACCTCGTGTCATCATAAGACAGGGATGTGCTCATCCACTTGCTGAGTATATATACGAGCACTACCTATATAATCTTGGTGTTTGTTTGAAGTATAATTCTCAATTAGAGACAGTGGAGATAATGATAAGTCAAGAGAAGACTCACCATTGAGAAGAATATGATAGTAATCTTCTCGTTTTTCTTTGGGGTCTATTGGGTAAACCAAGGATAATTCTGTGGCCATATGATATCTATCACAACCTAGAAGCATGGCCTCCCATGTACGAAGGTTTCCTTAAGCACTTCCCAAAGATTCTAATTTCCAAAACAGTTTTTGACTATACCTTTATGTAAGGTGTCATTGTGAGGTGATGTCCACGATTGGAACATGAGTCACATTTGGTATATATTTGTATCCAAACTCACAGCATATGTGTTGTTGTATTTTGCACGATAATTGTTGTAATAAAGTTGTAGTTATTTTCTGTACCATGTATTTGGCGACTCAGAATAGGTTGGATTGAATGGACCTATTTTGGGGTTGTCACAGGTGGTATCAGAGCTTAGGGATATGATCTCTGGCGGAGATCGGGGAATACAACTAGGAGGGGAGAGATGAGTAAATCCTTCGCTAGTGTGTCCTACCTAAGCTTATTTGTTGATCAGTCATAATATCAGGATATTATGTGATATGTTAATTTGATCAATTAACCCTTGTTTTGAAGCTGTATTCTAGAATGATATCTGAAATACAGGAGATAAGCAATGGAGAAATCATGATGACAGGGAATATGGAATCTGAAATGAAAGCACGGTATTCTCAACTCTTTGAATTACCAGGTACGTAAATTTCGGGGACGAAATTTCATAAGGAGGGGAGATTGTAAGACCCCGAATTTTATGAAATAAAAGTATGCAATTTTTCTTATAATTACTATTCAGTAAATGGTTAAATTGATAAAAGTTTAAAGTTATGGGTGAAATATGAATTTTTTTTCAAAATAAGCAAGTGGTTATAAAATAATCATTGTTGTCGGGGAATATTCGTTTGGTCGTGGAATATTCTTTCTGTCGGAGAATATTCGTACGACGGCGCAGCTATTTGTGGGCCCCATAACAGAATAACTGTCGGGTAAAGAAAACGACAAATCTGAGTTTTTACAAATAACGGCGTAGTTGTTACTGTTAACACTGTTGGAATACCCGGTGGTTAAAATACAGTAATACGCGTTATTGCACAGTAGCACACGGTATTGCATAGTATTTTTGAAATTATTGATTCTTACGTAAGAAGGCACTACTCAATAATTGTTACAGTGGTTACTGTTCAATATTTTATTTTATTGATTCAATAATTGTTGCGTTGATATTTTATATTATTGTTGTTTCAATAATTGTTGCTGCACAGTATTTTTCTTTATCAGATCAATAATTCATATTATTTGAATAATATTATTAGATAACATTATTGGCAATGTCTAGAAAGTTCTGTCTAAGGAGAGGTTTGGTCACCTAATTGCGCGCCAGTAAGGAAAAATTCTTATTGGAAAGCCCCCTCTTTCCTGGGAACGGCCTGGTTGTCTTAAATGTGATTCTGTAATATTATTTGTGAATAATTAATTATTGATTCATATGATAAGGAAATATTTATTTTATGTGGATATAAATGAGGGATATATTTTTGTGGTTAAAAATGAAGGAGTTAATATTGAGGTTTTTTGTCGGAATGGAGGTATTAAAAATTAGGGTTTTTGAGATATTTTGCGGGGGTTATAATTTTTAATCCGACCGTTGGATCGTGGTAATTTTTGGATATGTTATACATATATAAGTTGAGTATATGTCCACAAATTTTGAACCGTTAAAAATGAACGTATGATTTATTATGAATTTTACGAGATGACTGGTTCAGAAATTGTTGAATTTTCAGAGTTTATCATTTTGGTGGAAAATTCTAGAATTGGTGGACCCCACTTGTGGTTGGTGAAGAAATGTGCTGAATTATATTTCAAATGTGGTGGGTGGGAATAGTAGCAGGTAAAGCCATCAGGTTGCAGGTCAAACCTACCAAAATTTTCCTATAAATAGAGGGCTAAGTTAGAATTGAAAATCACACCAGAAACATAAGTTTTCTCTCTTTCTCTCTCTATATTATGAAGCATATTTTGTGAGTATTTAGATACTTTGAGAGTTGCTATTCAGTGCAAGTTTCCTTCAGCATCATATCGGATATCCAGCCAGAAGTACTGCTCTTTTGAGGTAAGGGATATTAAGGGATTTTAAGGGTTGTTATGATTTTTAGTTTCGTAATTTTTCTGATCTTCAAAAATTCTGGAAAAATTTGAAATGATATTTTGATGAGTTTTCTTGATTGTGTCCAAAAATGGTGATTTTTGGATGTATAGATTGAGAGTTATGAATTTTATGAGAAAAGACTATTTTAGAAGTAATAGCTTATAATTCCTTGTGGTTAACTCCAAAATTGATGAAATTTTATTGGGAGTACATGTATATGATAGAAGTATACTCTGTAAATTTCAGAATTTTTAGACAAAAGTACAATTTTTGATAAATGTCTAAATATTCGGCTATTTTGGCCATATGAAAAATAGTAAATGACTTTTAAAAATTCTGAGAAAAATATATGTTCACTATGGGACTATATTATGCTAAATCCCAGAAAAGAAATATTTTTGGAACTGATTTGGTATTTTTCATGAAAATGGTCTAGCTATGAGTAAATGAATTAAATATGTTTTGTGAAGAAAGAAAATTGGAAAATAGGATTTTATGGCTTGAGAATCCTATATGAGGTATATGCAGATTTTTGATGAGGGTTTTGGTTATTGATGATGAAATTGTAAGAGTTGGCATTTTATGATGATTAAATGCATTAATTAGTAAAGTGTAAATAATTAAAATAAATTGTTTATAAATTTAAGTAATGTTATTCTTTCAATATCATTATACCGAAATATTGGTATGAATTTTATTGTAGAATTTCTATCTTTTGTGTCGGGGTTACTATTCATGAGTTACGAATATTACTCTTGAGATTAAAACTATATGTTGATCATATTATTTTTATCATCATATATAACATTTTTATAACCCTGATGTTGAAATTCTCTTTCACTGGAGTGTAAAGATGGGTAGATTATTGGTATGATCATGACTAGGGTTCTCTTTGGCCTGTAGTGCAAAGTTGAATTGTGACTGGTATGATCATGACCATTGAATTTACAATTGAATATCTTTAGCTTAAGTGTAAAGATGAATTGATTAACATGGTTATAATTATGGTGTATATAAATTCTGAAATGATTATATATTTCTTTGAGATATGAATATATTTGGCCTGTAGTGCAAATATTAATTGTTGAGGAATATCTTTGGCCTGTAGTGCAAAGATGAATTGTAGATGAATATCTTTGGCCAGTAATGCAAAGATGAACTGTTGATGAATATCTTTGGCCTGTAGTGCAAAGATGACTTGTTGATGAATATCTTTGGCCCGTAGTGCAAAGATGAAGTTATTAGTATGATTATGAACAGGAACTGTGATTTGGTATAACCATGATGTTTGATGTTTCAGGTGATGAAAATTATCTTCGTCCTAGATGAGAAGAGAAATTTAGAACTACAGTTATGATTATGAGTTATTCATATGATTGTGGACCAGAATTGTTGATTGATGTTACAGGGATAAAACATTGTTGGTGGATTTTTAACATGGAGAAAATAATAGACTTTATAGTCTATTTGACTCTTCTAATGGATTGCTCGTTCCGCTGCAACTATGGTTGAAATTTTTATCATTTACCATATGTTCTAAATCTCTGATTTATTATTGATGAAGGCTATTGATAATTTAATTATCTTTAGTCATGATATTCTTTACTGAGCTAGTTGTGCTCACCCTTTTGCTTCACAATTCCTTTCAGGTAATAAGAGTGTAGCTGGGTCGAGCGAGGGTAACGGGGAAATAGAACGGTGGTCTCTAGCTGTGGATGTTCTCCCGAAGCAGTATAGAAAAGTTCATTTAGTAGTTTTATTTGGTGAATCCAATAGGGTAAGGTGTACCCAACGTTGGAAGGGTGGTTGGCCACTATCATACAAGATGTCTAACGACATACAACCTCGTGTCATCATAAGACAGGGATGTGCTCATCCACTTGCTGAGTATATATACGAGCACTACCTATATAATCTTGGTATTTGTTTGAAGTATAATTCTCAATTAGAGACAGTGGAGATAATGATAAGTCAAGAGAAGACTCACCATTGGGAAGAATATGATAGTAATCTTCTCATTTTTCTTTGGGGTCTATTGGGTAAACCAAGGATAATTCTGTGGCCATATGATATCTATCACAACCTAGAAGCATGGCCTCCCATGTACGAAGGTTTCCTTAAGCACTTCCCAAAGATTCTAATTTCCAAAACAGTTTTTGACTATACCTTTATGTAAGGTGTCATTGTGAGGTGATGTCCACGATTGGAACATGAGTCACATTTGGTATATATTTGTATCCAAACTCACAGCATATGTGTTGTTGTATTTTGCACGATAATTGTTGTAATAAAGTTGTAGTTATTTTCTGTACCATGTATTTGGCGACTCAGAATAGGTTGGATTGAATGGACCTATTTTGGGGTTGTCACAACCAGACAGGGACCAAGTCAGCCGCAATGGTTATAAAATAAATGGTTGTGAATTTCATACAAAGGCATATGGGCGCGGTAAAAGAACAACGAACTTTGGAGTGTGTGTCCAAGGAGATTGTTACAATGAGCTTAATCGTACCTTTTATGGGGAGTTGGAGGAAATCGTAGAGTTGTCATACAAGGGCACGTACGGGGGTCATATTAACTTATTCAAATGTCGTTGGTTTGATTCAGAAAAAGGGATACATGTTGACAGACATGGAATCGTCAATATTGACCTCCATAGGTCTGCGTACTCCAACGAACCGTTTGTTTTACCAACTCAAATAGTACAAGTATACTACACTCCTAGTCCTGTTAGGAAAAGGGATAAACCACCTACAGATTGGCAAGTTGTAATTTATACTCCTGCGCGCAGTCGTGTAGAAGTAGTTGATGGGGAGATTTACCAAGAGCAGATGCTTCATAGTCAAACTATAATAAATGTGGAGGACGACAATGAAGTAATCTAGTTAGATGGTGGAGATGAACCACATGAATTAGATCCTGAGTTAATACTTGTGTCAGATGATATTGATACTGAGGAGGAAGAGTTATTGACTGAATCTGACACTGAATCTGAAGCAGATGATGGTTATGAATTTGCAATACGTATACAAGATGATTCTGAATCAGACATTGGCACTTGAACTTCTGATGTATGTTTAGCATTACATGTTTTTTATATCATTGTCATGTTTATGTACTTAACTATTTAAATGCAATTTTCTATCATTATTGTCATTTTATATTCATATATATACATGCATGTAATTAAATATAACTCATACCAACATCTTTATATCACTGTCATGTTTATGTACTTTAGCATTACATCTTTATGTAATTTCTTGTCATTATTGTCATTTTATATAACTCATAATAACATCTTAAAATTTGTAATATATAGATGGCTTCTGAAGCAGCGCAGAAAAAGTGCGGCTTGGGTAGGGGGCCTAATCATGTGCCCAAGGCCCCTACTAATCTGGATGATCGGATTCTTATTCAAATTCGTCCTCCTCCGAATAGCACGTACGTCCCGCATCATTTATATATAAGCATTTTAGATTCTATTTATACAAGATATATAGAGCTTAGATGTAAATTGCTTTGATATATCTACTTATCGTTGATGTAAATTGTTGTATATTACAGTGATTTTTCAGATAATAAGATCGTCAAGTGCATATCACAGTTGTGCTTGTAACGACCGAGAAATTCGGATCCTTTATAAAATACTTTTAAATAATTTAATAATGAATAAAATTCTATTATTGATTATTATTATGTGTTAGTAAATGAATGTCGTTCTATAACCGAGAAACGTCGGAACATCGTAGTATTTTAACTATGTGAAGGAATTAAAGTGTTTGAATTTTTCAGACGAAAATAAAAGTTTTCCGAGAAATTCTACAAAAAACACTATTCATCATTTTCTGCTCGGGAATTATTTTTGAACTTCTAAGAAATACGTAATGTTATAATATCAGGGCGAGATGGATTACGTAAAAGATCATTCGTTCGATTAGAATAACATATCATATCATATTGTACTGCTAGTTGCACTCAGCACATAACCTAATCACATTGTCATGTAAGTTTAACAACCATTGAATCACAAATAAATATTTATCAAGTCAATCTATCTAAGTCCGGATCAATTTCTGAAATATGTCGGTGTACTGACAACTTTATTCGGTAATTATCGAGTCTAAGACTCTATCCTGTAACTTAGTATCAGTCATATTATTTTTAAATGACTTAATATAATTTTAAAATATTTATTATAATTTATCATGAATTTTTAAACATCGGAATCATTCTTAAATGATTTAAATATTAAATAATTCTATTATCATTAATATTTAATTACTATTAAACGATTAATGAAACCATTGCCACAATATTAAAGTTATTTATAATAACTCAAAATACTTTTAAAGTATTAATATTACCCTTAAATGATTTTTAAAATAATTAAAACTATTTTTAAATAATTACCATTAATATTTAAATATTAATGTACTATTTATCAAAATATTAAAAGTCATTAATTATAGCTTAAAATATTTTTAATTCATTTATATCCTTTTTAAATGATTTTTAAATTAATAAAATAATTTTTAAATTATTTATTTAATATAATTATTAAATAAATTTAATATCAGTTAATATTAAATTAATATCATTAATATTAAATTATTAATGAAATTATTCTTTAAATATTAAAAGTTATATTTTATAACTTAAAATATTTTTAAATACCTTATTATTATTTAAAATGATTTTTAATATAATAAAATCATTTTTTTAATTAATTTATTTAATTCATTTAGTAAATAACTTAAATATCATTAATATTAATTTATTAATGAAATTTATCACAAAATATTAAAAGTCATTAAAAATAACTTAAAATATTTTCTTCTATCATTATATAATTTTAAATGATTTTTCAAATATTAAAATCATTTTTAAATAATTTATTTAATATAATAATTAAATAAATTAAATACCTTTAATATTCCAAAAATATTAAATATTTATGAAATATATTCAAAATAATTAAAAACTAATTTTCAGAATTAAAAATAATTTTTAATAATTTATTTTGTATTTTTAATAATTAGAAACTAATTTTCTATAACTATTTAATAAAAATATAATTTTTATAAATAATTTGTCGCTAAAGACCACCTATAGCGACATAACCGTCGCTATAGGTGTTCTTCATGCAATCCCAGAACACCATGTCAGTAACCGAGGTGCCTTGTTTGACCAAGAATTGAGAACTGTGTAATGTGTTTCTGGGTATGTTATTGGTCAGATCTTGTAGTACTAATGTTAGACTACAAGATCTAACAACAAACATGATCATAACATGCATAACCAACGAGATCTGGAGCCTTGAACAAGCTGTCAGAGTTGTTCTTCATTTTCTAGGTTACCCAGAAATGAAGAACAGTTCGACTGGCTAGTTTTGGGCTTCCATAACTTGTTGATCATGTAATGGTTTTGTGATCTATAAGCTTCAGTATATAGCCAACATGTCAAGGAACAAATACATCACAAAACATAAACAAAACAACCACAGAATCACAAGATCCATGCTGGTCAAACCTTGCCAAAGATCACGTTCTTGAGTTTTCTGGGTTACCCAGAAACTCAGTTCGTGATCATCTGGCCTGCTTTGACCAGCCACTGACTTCCATCCATTTGATGTTTAGGATATTTTAAGGTATAAACATGTAGTACAAATATCAAGCTATAGACTAGATACAACAACAAACATAAATCAACCAACACAAGAAAGATCCGAGAGCTTGAATATGTTGTCAGGCCCTTTCTGGGCAGTTTCTGGGTTACACAGAAATGCCCAGTCATGGCCGGTCAACGTGGTTTGACCACGATTATCTTATAATATAAAACTTATCTAGGCCTGATACTTGATCCAGAGCAAAGATCTCATATCATACGACAAGATCAACGCTTAAAATAACAAAAACACATAACAGGCCGAGATCTATGGGACCTGACATTAGCTTGTCAGACCTTATTTTTTAGTTTTCTAGATTTCTAAAATCTTCAAATTCGTCCACTTGGATCTTATGGATCTACAATATACTAACCCAGATCATCAATATAGACTACATATAACATGTTTAACACAAAAAAAATAACATCAAACAACAGATCGATGGTCAGATTTCAAGCTAGGGTTTATACCTTTCTTTGAAAAATTTTGATTCTAAGCTTCTGATCTGTTAATGGTAAACGTGGGGCTTGTTTATGGGACTGATCTAGCAAAGGATTTCGTGGGTTTTGAGTTGAGAGAGATAGGTTGAGTGTTTGGAGAGAAATGAGCTAACAAATGAATTTCTCTCTCTCCAAATCTATTTATACAACTAATGTACAATGTATTTGGCTGATTTAGAGACTGATTTACCGGAGTTACTAGCACATGGGGTGGTTGAAGTGGTTCACCAACTAAACCTAAGGTCAAAACCTATAAGTTAGCTTCAATAATGCAAAGGGAAATTTGGTCTTTTGTATTTCTAATTTAATGACATTCTTGTCATTTGGCAAACCCTTAGGGTTTGACCCTTAGGGTTTAACCCTAAGGTTTAGCACAAAGCACTTGCAATAACTAGCAATTAGGGTTTACAAAAAAATAAATAAAAATTTTAGTTTCTAAAATTTGTAATTAGGGTTTTCTTATTTAGGTTAGTTTTCTAATTACTTTATACAGGAACATTAGGATTTAATATTACTAATTATAATTAACCTTACTAATTAAATAATTAGGGTTTACAATTAGTAATTAGGTTTTAAAATTACTAATTAGGGTTTCTAATTATTAAATTAGGGTTCTAATCATTTGGGTTTTAAATTACTAATTAGGTTTTCCCTAATTAGCAATAATATCTATCATACATGATATTAATCACATTAACACAATTTCTGACTGATCATAAACTCCAGTTTAGTTTTTAAATTAGGGTTTTATAATTAGGGTTTTTCTAAATATTAGGGTTTTCTAGATTTTAATTAAGGTTTACCTAATTAATCATTTAATACACAACATAAATCATATAACACAGTTATATAACAGTCTTGAATTTTCCATTTGAATTTAAAGATAGGGTTAAACAAATTAATGCTAGGGTTTGGTCATAATCACTACAAGAAATCACAGATTTTATGACGAATTGTTTGCCACGCACAAAATTTTGTCACAATTTGTTAATTAATAATTACGAAATTCATAATCGCCACTAAAACTTTTGTTTTTGTGACGACCTTTAATTTTGTTATTATTAATCATTTATATCGTCACTAATTTACACATTTGATGATGATTAAGAAAAATTTCGTCACAAGTTATTTTGGAGGTAGAATTTCGCACCAAAATTTTGGAGGGAAATATTTTTGTGACATTTTGTAATAATTGATGACAATATTTATTGTCACCAAATATTTCTTTCGATGACAACATAATAGTTTGTCATTAATTATTTGTAAAATTTAGTGATAATGTACTTTTGTCACTAATGTTCACATTTAGTGACGCCAAATACAAATTTGTCACAATTTATTTGGAGGCAAAATATTTTTAGAGAGAAATTTTTTAAAGACAGAAAAATAATAATTTATGACAAATTGTATTGTCATAAATACCAATTTTATATGACGAGATAATAGTTCGTCACTAATTAGATGATCGGATAAGTGACAAAAATGGTTCGTCATATATTCTTATATTTAGTGACAAAGTACTTAATATCGTCACAATTTTATTTGGAGGCAAAAATTTTTAAGAAATTTTGGAGGCAAATTTTGTAAAGACGAAAAATTAATAAATTATGATAATTTTTATTATCACAAATACCAATTTTTTATGACGAGATAATAGTGCGTCACTAATTAGATGAGTGGATAAGTGACAAAAATGGTTCGTCATATATTCTTATATTTAGTGACAAAGTACTTAATATCGTCACAATTTTATTTGGAGGCATAAGAAATCTTGGAGGCAAATTTTGTAAAGATGAAAAATTAATAAATTATAACAATTTTATTGGCACAAATACCAATTTTATTGTACGAGATAATAGTGCGTCACTAATTAGATGAGTGAATAAGTGACAACATTGGTTCGTCATAAATTCTTATATTTAGTGACAAAGCACGCAATGGCGTCACATTTTTATATGGAGGCAAAAAAATTTCCAAATAAACTTGTATCCAAGCGACGTCGATTGGCATCCTCGATTTAATTAAGAACCTCAATTATCGATTTTCAATAATCTCAATTTGAAGGCAGAAATTATTTGACATTTTAGGTATGTTTCTAGATTTTGATTTGAATTGATTAGTAGTTGTTCTAATTGAACAACTATGATTTTAAAATGATTTCATGTTATTGTTGTTGATGGTTGCAATTATTGTTGATGAACTTATATAATTTTGATAATCTAAATCACTATTTGGTTTAATTTTTTGACGAAGCAACTTCATAGATTTGATTAGTAAGTGTAGTGAATCGACATCATAGAATGGTTCTGCTTTCTTGAAAAAAATTAGAGTAGTGATTTCGCGTATCAGGAGACTTAAATTCATAAGGTTGCTTTGTTTGTTATGTATGCATTTATAGTGTTGACAAAAGATAATGTAATAGTCCAAATTTTTAGTATATATTAAAATAAGAATTTACTAAAATATTGTTTTTTTATTTTAATATATACTAAGAAATTAGGGATGTAGTGAAAGAAATTTTGTGAAGGAATTCATTCCTTCACATGAGGACTTTTATAGCGAAGGAACAATGAAGGAAAAAAAATATAGTGACAATATAGTTATTAGCGAAAGAATTATCCTTCACAATTTATATTTTTTATTTCACAAAATTGAGGTGGTAGAAATATATTTGGCGCTAATTTATGATACAAATTTACGAGGAAAAAATCTTGTAATGAATGAATTAATACTCACTATATATTATTGTTCACACATTTTTTTCGAGAGATAAAATTTGTCACTGTATTATTCTAAATAATTTTTTAAGAATTAATTATGGCAAATATAACTAATTTATGACATTCTAAGATTTTAATTTAAATTTAAATTTAAATTTAAATTTAATTAAGTTTTTAAAATAATAATTTTATTTATAATATTATTTTTTAAAGAGTACAGTTAAAATCAAACTCTTTTTTTTTAAAACAGAGTCCCTAATTTAGTACTCCCTCCGTCTCAGGATAAAAGTTTTTATTACTATTTTAGGTAGTACCAAGTTAAATATCTACTTACCTTATATGATCTATTTTTTACCATAATTTGCCTATAATACCCTTATTATTAATTATTATATTTTTATTCTCTATGCATATTTATGAAGTATCACTAGTAATATGCAAAAAATTATGCAATTAAATAAGAATTTAAATATGAACAATTTTGTTATTTTATCCTCTTTCTTAATATACGCAAAAAGTCAACTAAGACGGAGGAAGTAATAATTTAAGAGTTGTGTACTTAGTCAGGAAAAAGAAAAGGACTTATGTGGTGTTTGTTTATCACTTTTTACCTCTAAAAACTTTTTATCTTTTTCGTTCAGACCCAAATACTTGTTTGATAAAAAATCAATCACATCTGTAAGCCTCTATTTCGGTAAGAGATGGAGTCAAGTTCGGATGGAAGATAGGAATATCTGAAATCTTTATTACAAGAATATCCTCACAAATTTATAGAAATTATCTCATTTGTCTTTCTTCTTCTCTCCTCCGTTCTTGCAGCCCATCAAGTGGTAACACATTGGATGTAAGACCCCAACTTTTATAAATAAAGATGAATTTTTTATAAATATCATTTTTGAATATTATGGAGTAAAATTGATATAATGTTATAGTTGTGGGTAATATTTATAAATTTTATAAAGTACGCAAGTTGCTATATAATATTTGATTGGTCGGGGAATATTCGTTTTAACAAGGAATATTCGTACGACGACACAATCATTGGTGGACCCCACAACGAAATTATTATCGGATTGAGAAAACGACAAAAATACTTTATGAAAATAACGGCGGAAGTTTTACCATTAATACTGTTGAACTACTCGGTAGTAAAAGTACAGTAATACGCATGGTTGCATAGTAGCACACAGTATTGATTATTGATGCTTACGTGATAAGTCACTCAGTTTTGTTTTATTGGTATTATTAATGTAATAAAACAGAAAAGCTTTTTATATAAAACAGAATAATTTTATAAAGTTATTCGTTTTATTAGGCTAATAATAATTTTTTTTATATAAAACAGAATACTTTTATAAAGTTATCTGTTTTATTAGATAATAATTAGAATATATTATATTTTATTATGCATAGTGTTTACATAGTGCCTGCATAGTGTTTGCATAGTAAAATCTTTTATAAAGTTATTCGTTTTATTAGAATATAAATAGAATATATTATATTTTATTTAAAAGATTTTGTTTTAAATATGGACCGTCAGATTAAAGTAAATCAATCTGGACCGTTCATGAATTAGTTACTATGCAGTCTATTCTTCTATAAATAGAAGCTCATTCCTTCATTATTTATTACGAATTCACTAAAACTCTAGAGAGAGAAGTTATAGAGAGAAAGAAGAAAAGTATTCTGCTACTGCACTAGTCATATATCCAGTATTCTTCTTCTTAAGGTAAGGGATATTATTTGTTGTACTCGTAAGAGCTATTATTTCTTTTGTATTCATGAAGAGAACTTCTGTTATTCCATTATTTATTATTTTGTTGGAATAACCTGTATACGCGGGCTACCCTATACTTGGTGAAATTCTTCTATTATTTTATTCTTTATTATTCTGTTGGAATATCCTGTCTGTGCGTTTACGCCGGACCTGGTTCCATTATTTATTATTCTGTCAGAATATCATATCTGTGCGTTTACGCCGGACCTGGTTTCATTATCTATTATTCTGTCGGAATATCCTGTCTGTGCGTTTACGCCGGACCTGGTTCCATTATTTATTATTATGTCGGAATATCCTGTCAGTGCGTTTACGTATGACCTGGTTCCGTTATTTATTATTCTGTTGGAATAACCTGTCTGTGCGGTCCAACGCATGCTTGGTGATTTTTTTTGTTATTCCATTCTTTATTATACTCAGTTAGTTAAAGTTTTGGCTTTTATTGTAAGACTCCAACTTATTAATGTATAAAATCAAATTTTCTCTAAATATTATTGTGAATAATAAGGTGTTAATTTGATATAATACTTTGGTTAGGGGTGAAATGTGTAAATTTTGCAAAATAAACAAGTGGTTATAAAATATTCATTTTGTCGGGGAATATTCGTTTGGTCGTGGAATATTCTTTCTGTCGAGAAATATTCGTACGACGGCGCAGCTATTTGTGGGTCCCATAACGGAAAACGATTAGATGAAGATAACAACAAAAATTGAGTTTTTATAAATAATGGCGTAGTTGTTACCGTTAATACTGTTGGAAAGCTGGTGGTTAAAATACAGTAGCACACGGTATTGCACCAATTATTGATTCTTACGTAAGAAGGCACTTCTCAATAATTGTTACAGTAGGTACTGTTCAATATTTTATTTTATTGATTCAATAATTGCTGCGTTGATATTTTATATTATTGTTGTTTCAATAATTGTTATTGCACAGTATTTCCCATTATCAGATCAATAATTTATATTATTTGAATAATATTATTAGATAACATTATTGGCAATGTCTAGGAAGTTCTGTCTAAGGAGAGGTTTGGTCACCTAATTGCGCGCCAGTAAGGAGAAATTCTTATTGGAAAGCCCCCTCTTTCCTGGGAACGGCCTGGTTGTCATAAATGTGATTCTGTAATATTATTTGTGAATAATTAATTATTGATTCATATGATAAGGAAATATTTATTTTATGTGGATATAAATGAAGGATATATTTTTGTGGTTAAAATTGAAGGAGTTAATGTTGAGGTGTTCTATCTGTATTTTTGTCGGAACGGAGGTATTGAAAATCAAATTAGGGTTTTTGAGATATTTTGCGAGGGTTATAATTTTTAATCCGACCGTTAGATCGTGATAATATTTGGATATATTATACATATATAAGTTGAGTATATGTCCACAAATTTTAAACCGTTAAAAATGAACGTATGATTTGTTATGAATTTTACGAGATGACTGGTTCAGAAATTGTTGAATTTTCGGAGTTAATCATTTTGGTGGAAAATTCTAGAATTGGTGGGCCCCACTCTTGGTTGGTGAAGAAATGTGGTGAGATTTTTATTCAAATGTGGTGGGTGAGAATAGTAGTAGGTAAAGCCATCAGGTTGCATGTTAAGTCTACTTCGGCGTGCCAACATTTTCCTATAAATAGAGGGCTAAGTTAAAATTAAAAATCACACCAGAATTCATAAGTTTTCTCTCTTTCTCTCTCTAGATTATTGAGTGTATTTTGTGAGTATTTAGATACTTTGAGAGTTGTTATTCAGCACAAGTTTCATTCAGCCTCATATCCGATATTCAGTCAGAAGTACTGATATTTTGAGGTAAGGGATATTATTTTCTTCTTAAATGATATTATTTTCTTCAATATCATTATGCTGAAATATTAATATGAACTTTTTATCAAATTTGAAACTTTTTGTGTCGGGGTTACTATTCACGTATACGGCACTATTCACGAATACGGCACTATTCACCGAAAAATAAAATTTTCTTCTTTTTGCCCAAGTTGTCTATTATGGTTACTATCTTTGATTGTATCCATGTTTTGATCTTTATTTTTTAATTCTGCTTCAAAAGTGGTTATTATAGGGTATTATTGAACTTGGATAAACTGTAATATGAATCCCTAATATTTGTTCTTTTATCTCACTGAATTCGTTTCTTTAAAATATTTTTCATCATCCTCAGTCCTAAATGATTATACTATTGAATATCTTTGGCATGTAGTGCAAAGATGTATGATTACCTGATGAATATCTTTGGCCTGTAGTGCAAAGATGAACAGGTGTTGAGATGAACATGACTGACTGGTGATAGAAATGAATATCTTTGGCCTGTAGTGCAAAGATGAATATTTAGATAAAGATGATTATTAATTGATGTTACAGGGATAAAATATTGATGATGGACTTTTAAATCTTAGAAGATAGTAGAATTCATTCTCTACTTGACTCTTCTAATGGTTTGCTGTTTTCGCTACAGTTGTCGATTTAAAATTTGTTGTCGATTATATTCTATCAAATTTTTCCCTGTTGAATACTAATGATAATTTGTTGTATATTATCTTAGTCATAATATTCTTTACTAGGCTAGTTGAGCTCACCCTTTTCTTTTTTGTTCCAATTTTCTTCTCAGGAGGTGAGAACATAGCAGGATCTAGTCGGGGTATGGAGTGATGGTTCTAGAAAGATATTTTAGCAGTCCTCACTATTTCTGTAAAATAGTGTTTGAATAATTATAATGAGGACTTATTTGAGTGTGGATATTGTCTAGAAGACAATATTTGTATTTAAACTCACAGTATGTGTTGTCGTATTTTGCACGACAATTGTATTATTGAAGTTATAGTTTGCTTTCTGTACCATGTATTTGGCGACTCAGAATGGGTGTTGTATACCTATTTTGGGGGCGTCACATTTATACTCCACGAAATTAGTGGAATATCCTTGATATTTGCGCTTCATCCAATATATTTTCATGGAAATATTCTTCTAAGCATTCTTGAATTTTACTGCACAAAGCAGTATCATGTTGATAATTTGGACGTTATTGGTTCTTGGATTAATTAATTCTTGAACTTGTTTTATTGAATTCTTATATCATTATCATATTCCTCATGTTTATATTTTGTTGAAAGTCATCTATGGCATGTAGTGCATAGATGGACTTGGTATGATTATAACCAAGGATTATTCGGTGTAATCATGACCGTAATGTTACAAATGATGTGGTAAAAGTCTTCATTGGCCCGTAGTACATTAATGGACAGTTGTTGGCATGATCATGACCATTGATGAATACACGAATACCCTTGGCTGTGATGCATGGATAATTTGTGGTTGTGATACTAATGAATATCCTTGGCCGTAGTGCAGGGATGATGTGGATTATTTATTAAGCTGAGTCTCAGCGATAAAAGTGATGAAAAACCTTTTAAATCATAAAAGATAGTAGATTTTATTCTCTACTTGACTCTTTTAATGGATTGCTTGTTCCGCTGCAGTTAAACTTGATGTTTGTTATATTTTATCAGTTTAACACTGTTGAAGGCTAACGATAATTTATTCTGCATTATCTTAGTCATAATATTTCTTACTGGGCTAGTTGAGCTCACCCTTTTGCTTTCATTGTTCTCTTCAGGAAATGAGAACGTAGCGGGGACTAGTCGGGGAACGGAGTTATGAGTCAAAAGATAGCATTAGTAGTCCTCACTATTCTATGAAATAGTGTGAAAATAAATGTATTGAGAACTTATTTTGAGTTTGAATCCAGTTTAGAAGAAAGTGTTATATTTAAACTCACAGCTTATGTTTTGTCGTATTTTACACGACAGTTGTATAATTAAGTTTTATTTGTATTTTATACCATGTAGTTAACGACTCAGAATAGGTGATGTATACCTATTTTGGGGGCGTCACAGTTGGCATCAAAGCTTAGGGATATGATCCCTGGCTGAGATGTGAGATAAGAACTAGGAGGGGAGAGACGAGAAATTCCTTTACTAGTATGACCTACCTAAGTTTACTTGTTATTTAATTGGTCGGTTAGAGTATAGAGATAATATGTGATATGTTAATTAACCCTTATTTTGTGGCAGTATTTGAAAATGACATCCGATAATGTTGAGAATAGCAATGGAGCACATGCGACCGTTGATTCACCACATATCAATAATCAGGATAATGTGCATCAGGAAGGCGATAATCCCCATGCAAACAACAACACTGACCAAATGATGAATGATGGAATGTTCAGAGGCTTTATGCAATTTATGCAACAGCAGGCGAGAGCGGCTCCTGTTCTATTCGTGAAGAAGAAAGATGGGAGTATGCGATTTTGTATTGATTATCGGGAGTTGAATCATGTCACCATCAAAATAGGTACCCATTGCCACGTATTGATGACCTGTTTGACCAGTTGCAAGGAGCACAATTCTTTTCAAAAATCGATCTTCGTTCTGGATATCATCAGCTGAAGGTTAGAACTGAGGATATTCCAAAGACTGCCTTCAGAACTCGGTACGGGCATTATGAATTCTTAGTCATGTCTTTTGGATTGACTAATGCTCCTGCTGCCTTCATGGATTTTATGAACCGAATATTCAAGGAATATTTGGATCACTTTCTAGTCGTCTTTATTGATGGCATCCTTATTTATTCCAAAAGCCGTGAAGATCATGAGCAACACTTGAGGCTGACACTCCAAAAGCTTCGTGAATACAAGCTTTATGTCAAGTTGAAGAAATGCGAGTTCTGGCTTGAGGAGGTAACATTCCTTGGGCACGTAGTATCAAGTTATGGAATATCTGTTGACCCGGCAAGGATTGAAGCAATTCAAAGCTGGGAGCAACCTAAATCAGTGACCGAAGTACGTAGCTTTCTCGGTTTAGCTGGTTATTATCGGAGATTTGTGAAAGGATTTTCTCGAATCGCTACTCCATTAACTCAACTGACTCGGAAAGATACAAAGTTATGTTGGAGCGAAGAATGTGAGAAGAGTTTCCAAGTGTGACGCCCCCAAAAATAGGTATACATCACCCATCTTGGGTCGCCAGATACATGGTACAGAATTCAAATACAACTTACTAATACAACTGTCGTGCACAATACGACAAAATATAAACTGCGAGTTTGAATACAAATATTATCTTCTAGAGAGTATCCATACTCAAAAGGAGTCCTCATTACAATTATTATCACACTATTACATAGAATAGTGAGGACTACTAATACTATCATCTGGTCCATCACTCCATTCCCCGACTCGTCCCAACTATATTCTCATGTCCTGAAGAGAACAGTGAAAGAAAGGGTGAGCTCAACTAGCCCAGTAAGAAATATTATGACTAAGATAATACAGAATAAATTATCATTAGCCTTCAACAGTGTTAAACTGATAAAATATAAAGAACATCAAGTTTAACTGCAGCGGAACAAGCAATCCATTAAAAGAGTCAAGTAGAGAATAAAATCTACTATCTTCTATGATTTAAAATGTTTTTCAACACTGTTATTGCTGGGACTTAGCTTAATAAAATAATCCACATCATCGAATCACCCCTGCACTACGGCCAAGGATATTTGTGTATTCATTAATGGTCATGATCATGCCAACAACTGTCCATCAATGCACTACGGGCCAATGAGGACTTTTACCACATCATTTGTAACATTACGGTCATGATTATACCGAATAATCCCTGGTCATAATCATACCAAGTCAATCTATGCACTACAAGCCATAGATGACTTTCAACATTTTATAAACATGAAGATGATGACAATGATATAAGAATTCAATAAAACAAGTTCAAGAATTAATATATCCAAGAATTAATAATGTCCAAATTGTCAACATGATACTGCTTTGTGGAGTAAAATTCAAGAATGCTTAGAAGAATATTTTCATGAAAAGATATTGGATGAACCGCAATTATCAAGGATATTCCACTAATTTCATGGAGTATAGAAGTTAAAACTTAACCAACTGAGTATAATAAAGAATGGAATAACAAAAGACATCACCCGGCATGCGATAGACCGCACAGACAGGTTATTCCAACAGAATAATAAATAATGGAACCAGGTCCGGCGTAAACGCACAGACAGGATATTCCGACATAATAATAAATAATGGAACCAGGTCCAGCGTAAATGCACAGACAGGATATTCCGACAGAATAATAAATAATGGAACCAGGTCCGGTGTAAAATACACAGACAGGATGTTCCAACAGAATAATAACAAGACGGAACCAGGTCCAGTGTAAAACACACAGACAGGATGTTCCAACAGAATAATAATAAAAACGGAACCAGGTCCGGTGTAAAACACACAGACAGGATGTTCCAACAGAATAACAAAAGAATGTCATCAAGTATAGGGTAGACCGCGTATACAGGTTTTTCCAACAGAATAATAAGAAATGGAACAACAACAGTTCTCTTCATGAATAAGAAAGAATAACACCCCTTACCGTTTTAAAGAAAAGCTGAAATAAGGAAGTAGTTAAGTAGCAGAATACTTTTTTTCTCTCTCTCTATAGTTTCTCTCTCTAGAGTTCAGTGAATTCGTAAGAAATAATGAAGGAATGAGCTGCTATTTATAGAAAAATGGAATGCATAGTAACTAATCCATGAACGGTCCAGATTGATTACTTTAATCTGACGGTCCATATTTAAAGAAAAATCTTTTAAATAAAATATAATATATTCTATTTATAGAATAATTTTAATAAAGTATTCTGTTTTATATAAAAAGATGTTTCTGTTTTATTACGTTAATAATACGAATAAAACAAAACGTCATTATCGCTAAATAATTCATATTATTAACTGACAATAATTGAATCAAACTGAGTGACTTCTCACATAAGCATTAATAATCAATACCGTGTGCTACTATGCAACCATACGTATTACTGTACTTTTACTACCGAGTAGTTCAACAGTATCAATGGTAAAACTTCCGTCGTTATTTTTAATAAAATATTTTTGTCGTTTTCTCAATCCGACAATAATTCCGTTGTGGTGTCCACCAATGATTGTGCCGTTGTACGAATATTCCCTATTAAAACGAATATTCCCCGACCAATCGAATATTATATAACAACTTGCGTACTTTGCAAAATTTATAAATATTACCCACAACTATAACATTATATTAAATTAACTCCATAATATTCAAAAATGATATTTATAGAAAATTCATCTTTATTTATAAAAGTTGGGGTCTTACAACCTCCCCTTCTTATGAAATTTCGCCCTCGAAATTAGGGTACGTACCTGGTATGTCGAAGAGGTAAGGATATCTTGACTTCATTTCAGATTCTAACTCCCAAGTTATTTCCTCAACATCGTGATTTCTCCACAAAACTTTGACTTGAGGTATAACCTTGGAGCGTAGAATATGTTCCTTCTTATCCAAGATTTGAACAGGAACTTCTTCATACGTCAAATCCTCCGCTATTTCGTCCGGTTCTAACTCAATAATGTGGTTCGGGTCTTCCACATATTTACATAACATGGATATGTGAAAAACGTTATGAACACGAGACATACGTAGCGGTAAAGCGAGTCTATAAGCCACAGTTCCTACTCGATCGAGGATTAAAAATGGACCGAAGAATCGAGGATTGAGCTTTCCTCTCTTTTCAAATCTCGTAACTCCTTTCCATGGAGCAACACGTAAGAACACATGATCTCCTATATCAAATTTCACGTCCTTTCGATGAAGATCAGCATAACTCTTTTGTCGATCTTGTGAGGTTTTTATACGTTGTCGGATCGTTTGAATCTTTTCTGTAGTCATACGTACCAACTCCGGTCCCAACAACGTTGCTTCACCCACCTCATCCCAGCATACTGGAGAACGACATTTTCTTCCATACAATGCTTCGAATGGAGCCATGCTAATACTTGCTTGATAACTGTTGTTGTAGGAAAACTCCACCAATGGTAAGAACTTGTCCCAACTTCCCTTGAAGTCAAGGACACAGAGTCTTAATAAATCTTCTAGAGTTTGAATAGTCCTCTCTGATTGTCCGTCCGTTTGAGGATGATATGCCGAACTAAATCGTAAATCTGTGCCCATAGCTTTTTGTAAACTAACCCAAAATCGTGAAGTGAATCTTGGGTCTCGGTTAGAAACAATGGATACTGACATACCATGCAGTCTTACAATCTCGTTTATGTACATACGAGCAAGACGTTCAAGTGTATAAGTTTCTCGTATCGGTAAGAAATGAGCAGACTTGGTCAATCTATCAACAATGACCCAAATCGCATCTATACCTTGAGAAACCTTAGGAAGACCGGTAACGAAATCCATGGTAATGTGCTCCCACTTTCATTCTGGAATTTTAAGTGGTTGCAATGGACCTTTTGGTACTTGATGCTCCGCTTTGACTCGCTGACAAGTTAGACACCTTAAGATAAACAGCGCTATCTCTCTCTTCATATTGCTCCACCAAAATGTATGACGAAGATCATGATACATTTTGGTACTTCCAGGATGGATTACAAACGGTGTGTTGTACGCCTCCATCATGATTTCATACTTTAAATCAGGGTTGTTAGGAACACAAAGTCTGGAGTTAACTCGAAGTATTCCTTCCTCATCGATTTTTGCTTCCGGCATAGCACCTTCTTGCACTTTCTTCCTCATACGCATCAGCTCCAGGTCTGTAGCTTGAGCAGCTTTAACTTTATCGATTAAAGTTGGTTCTACTCGTATATTCGTCATCATCACATGGGTCCCTGGAGTCTTTAACTCTATCTCCATCCTTTGCAAGTCACACAAAATGGGCCTTTGTGTTGACAATATTGCACTCGTACTTGCATATGATCTTCTACTCAATGCGTTAGCTACCACGTTCGTTTTTCCAGGATGGTATTGAATGGTATGATCATAATCTTTCAACAGTTCAAGCCAACGTCGTTGTCGCATGTTGAGTTCCTTTTGAGTGAAGAAATATTTGAGGCTTTTATGATCCGTAAAGATCTCCACCTTCTCCCCATACAAGTAATGCCTCCAAATTTTAAGTGCAAAGACAACAGCTGCCAACTCTAGATCATGAGTAGGATAATTCCTCTCATATTCCTTGAGTTGTCTTGATGCATAGGCTATGACTTTTCCATGTTGCATGAGAACGCATCCCAACCCTTTGCTCAAAGCATCACTGTAGATGACAAATCCCTCCGAGCCAGATGGTATTGTTAGAACAGGTGCTGAAATGAGCCTCCTCTTGAGTTCTTGAAAACTCTTCTCACATTCTTCGCTCCAACCGAACTTTGTATCTTTCCGAGTCAGCTGAGTTAATGGAGTAGCGATTCGAGAAAATCCTTCCACGAATCTCCGATAATAACCAGCTAAACCAAGAAAGCTACGTACTTCGGTCACTGATTTAGGTTGCTCCCAGCTTTGAATAGCTTCAATTTTTGCCGGGTCAACCGATATTCCACGACTTGATACTACGTGCCCAAGGAATGCTACCTCCTCTAGCCAGAACTCGCATTTCTTTAACTTGGCATAAAGCTTGTATTCACGAAGCTTTTGGAGTACCAGCCTCAAGTGTTGCTCATGATCTTCACGGCTTTTGGAATAAATAAGGATGTCATCAATAAAGACAACCACAAAGTGATCCAAATATTCCTTGAATACCCAGTTCATCATATCCATGAAGGCAGCAGGAGCATTAGTCAATCCAAAGGACATGACTAGGAATTCATAATGCCCGTACCAAGTTCTGAAAGCTGTCTTTGGAATATCCTCAGTTCTAACCTTCAGCTGATGATATCCAGAACGAAGATCGATCTTTGAAAAGAATTATGCTCTTTGCAACTGGTCAAACAGGTCATCAATACGTGGCAATGGGTGTGACAACCCCAAAATAGGTCCATTCCACCCAACCCATTCTAAGTCGTCAAATACATGGTACAGAAAACAACTACAACTTTATTACAATAATTGTCGTGCAAAATACAACAACACATATGCTGTGAGTTTGGATACAAATATATACCAAATGTGACATTGGACACCATCATGTATCAGCACCTCACAAAGGTACCTTACATAAAGGTACAGTCAAAAACTGTTTTAGAAACCAGAATCTTTGGGAAGTGCTCAAGGAAACCTTCGTACATGGGAGTCCATGCTTCTAGGTTATGATAGATATCATATGGCCACAGAATTATCCTTGGTTGACCCAATAGACCCCAAAGAAAAACGAGAAGATTACTATCATATTCTTCCCAATGGTGAGTCTTCTCTTGACTTATTATTATCTCCACTGTCTCTAATTGAGAATTATACTTCAAACAAACACCAAGATTATATAGGTAGTGCTTGTAGATATACTCAGCAAGTGGATGAGCACAACCCTGTCTTATGATGACACGAGGTTGTATGTCATTAGACATCTTGTATGATAGTGACGAAATACCCTTCCAACGTTGGGTTCTCCTCACCCTATTTTCTTCACCAAATATAACTACTAAATGAACTTTTCTATACTGCTTAGGGAGAACATCCACAGCTAGAGACCACCGTTCCATTTCCCCGTTACCCTCGCTCGACCCAGCTACACTCTTATTACCTGAAAGGAATTGTGAAGCAAAAGGGTGAGCACAACTAGCTCAGTAAAGAATATCATGACTAAAGATAATTAAATTATCAATAGCCTTCATCAGTAATAAATCAGAGATTTAGAATATATGGTAGATGATAAAAATTTTCAACCATAGTTGCAGCGGAATGAGCAATCCATTAGAAAAGTCAAATAGACCATAAAGTCTATTATATTCTCCATGTTAAAAGTCCACCAACAATGTTTTATCCTTGTAACATCAATCAATAATTCCTGTCCACAATCACGTGTATAACTCATAATCGTAATTGTAGTTCTAAATTTTTTTTCTCATCCAGGACAAAGATAATTTTCATCACCTGAAACATCAAAGATCATGGTTATACCAAATCATAGTTCATGTTCATAATCATACTAATAAATTCATCTTTGCACTACGGCCCAAAGATATTCATCAACAAGTCATCTTTGCACTACATGCCAACGATATTCAACAACAGGTCATCTTTGCATTTCGAGCCAAAGATATTCAACAACAGGTCATCTTTGCATTACGAGCCAAATATATTCATCAACAACTCATCTTTGCACTACGGGCCAAAGATATTCATCAATAATTCATCTTTGCACTACAGGCCAAAGATATTCCTCAACAGTTCATATTTGCAATACAGGCCAAATATATTCATATCTCAAAGAAATATATAATCATTTCAAAATTTATATAAACAATAATCATAACCATGTTAATCAATTCATCTTTACACTTAAGCTAAAGATATTCAATTATAAATTCAATGGTCATGATCATACCATTTAACAATTCATCTTTGCACTACAGGCCAAAGATATTCCTCAACAGTTCATATTTGCAATACAGGCCAAATATATTCATATCTCAAAAAAATATATAATCATTTCAGAATTTATATAAACAATAATCATAACCATGTTAATCAATTCATCTTTACACTTAAGCTAAAGATATTCAATTATAAATTCAATGGTCATGATCATACCAGTTAACAATTCATCTTTGCACTACAGGCCAAAGATATTCCTCAGTCACGATCAAACCAATAATTTACCCATCTTTACACTCAAGTGAAAGAGAAATTCAACATCAGGGTTATAAAAATGTTATATATGATAAAAAAAATCAATATAATCAACATATAGATTTAATCTCAAGAGTAATATTCATAAACCAACTATAATTTGGTCAGAAAAAGAAACCAATTTTGTCGTGAATAGTAACTCGTGAATAGTAACTCATGAATAGTAACTCATGAATAGTAAATTCGACACAAAAAGGTAGAAATTTCACAATAAAATACATACCAATATTTCGGTATAATGATATTGAAAGAATAAAATTTCTTAAGCTTATAAACAATTTATTTTAATTGTTTATACTTTACTAAATAATGCATTTAATCATCCTAAAATGCCAAACTCATAAGATTTCACCACCAATAATCAAAAACCCTCATCAAAAATCTGCATATACCTCATATAGGATTCTCAAGTCATAAAATCCTATTTTCTAATTTTCTTACTTCACAAAACATATTTAATTCATTTACTCATAACTAGACCATTTTTCTTGAAAAAATACCAAATCAGTTCCAAAAATATTTCTTTTCTGAGATTTAGCATAATATAGTCCCATAGTGAACATATATTTTTTTTAGAATTTTTAAAAGTCATTTACTATTTTTCATATGGCCAAAACAGCCGAATATTTAGACATTTATCAAAAATTGTACTTTTATCTAAAAATTCTGAAATTCATAGAGTGTACTCCTATCATATACATGTACTCCCAATAAAAATTTCATCAATTTTGGAGTTAACCACAAGAAGTTATAAGCGGTTACTTTTAAAATAGTTTTTTCTCATAAAATTCATAACTCTCAATCTATACATCCAAAAATCACCATTTTTGGACACAATCAAGAAAACTCATCAAAATATCATTTCAAATTTTTTCAAAATTTTCTGAAGGTCAAAAAAATTATGAAACTGAAAAACATAACAACCCTTACAATCCCTTACTATCCCTTACCTCAAAAGTGCAGTATTTCTGACTGGAATGCAAAGCCGAAGGAAACTTGCACTGAATAGCAACTCTCAAAGTATCTAAATACTCACAAAATATGCTTCATAATATAGAGAAAGAAAGAGAGAAAGCTTATGTTTCTAGTGTGATTTTCAATTCTAACTTAGCCCTCTATTTATAGGAAAATGATAGCACGCCGAAGCAGACTTAACCTGCAACCTGATGGCTTTACCTGCTACTATTCCCACCCACCACATTTGAATAAAATCTCAGCACATTTTTTCACCAACCAAGAGTGAGGCCCACCAATTCTAGAATTTTCTACCAAAATGATTAACTCCGAAAATTTAACAATTTCTGAACCAGTCATCTCGTAAAATTCATAAAAAATTATACGGTTATTTTTAACGGTTCAAAATTTGTGGACATATACTCAACTTATATATGTATAACATATCCAAATATTACCACGATCCAACGGTCGGATTAAAAATTATAACCCTCGCAAAATATCTCAAAAACCCTAATTTGATTTTAAATACCTCCGTTCCGACAAAAATACAGATAAAACACCTCAACAATAACTCCTTCATTTTTAACCACAAAAATATATTCCTCATTTATATCCACATAAAATAAATGTTTCCTTATCATATGAATCAATAATTAATTATTCACAAATAATATTACAGAATCACATTTATAACAACCAGGCTGTTCCCAGGAAAGAGGGGGCTTTCCAATAAGGATTTCTCCTTACTGGCGTGCAATTAGATGACCAAACCTCTCCTTAGACAGAACTTTCTAGACATTGCCAATAATGTTATCTAATAATATTATTCAAATAATATGAATTATTGATCTGATAAAGGAAAATACTGTGCAGCAATAATTATTAAAACAACAATAATATAAAATATCAACGCAGCAATTATTGAATCAATGAAATAAAATATTGAATAATAACTACTGTAAAAATTATTGAGTAGTGCCTTCTTACGTAAGAATCAATAATTTTAAAAATGTTGTGCAATACCGTGTGCTACTGTGCAATAACGCGTATTACTGTATTTTAACCACCGGGTATTCTAACAGTGTTAACGGTAACAACTACGCCGTTAATTATAAAAAACTTAATTTTGTCGTTATCTTCATCCGACCATTTTCCATTATGGTGCCCACAAATAGCTGCGCCGTCGTACGAATATTCCCGACAGAAAGAATATTCCACGACCACACGAAATATTCACTGACAACAATAAATATTTTATAACCACTTGCGTATTTTTGAAAAAAAATCATATATCACCCTTAACTTTAACTTTTTATCAATTTAACCATTTACTGAATTGTAATTATAAGAAAAATTGAATACTTTTATTTCATAAAATTCGGGGTCTTACAATGGGTACCTGTTTTTGATGGTGACATGATTCAACTCCCGATAATCAATACAAAGTCGCATACTTCCATCTTTCTTCTTCACGAATAGCACAGAAGCACCCCAAGGAGAAGTACTAGTACGAATAAAGCCAATGTCTAACAATTTCTGCAGTTGGATCTTTAACTCCTGAAGTTCAATAGGAGCCATTCGATATGGGGCTTTGAAAATGGATTTTGTACTGGGTTCAAGGTCGATACAAAATTTTAATTTCACGCTCTAGGGTAGGCCAGAAGTTCTTCAGGGAATACGTCAGGGAATTTATTAACAATAGAAATATCATTCAAAACTGACGTATTTTTGTGTTAGATCCGTGACATGAGCTAAGAAAGCTTGACATCCGTTTTTTCAATAAACGAATAGCTTTATGGCTTGAGATGACAGTGATTGATTTTAATGGTTTGGTTGCTTGAATTCGCATAATAGGTCGATTAGGAATATGAAAGCTAACAACCTTACGAAAACAATCAATTTTTGCATGATGAGTAGTTAACCAATCAATCCCTAGAATCACGTCAAATGCAAATATTTTTAATGAAATAAGATCGACAGGTAATGTGTGGGTACCAACTTGAACCAAACAAGACTTATAAATCGTGGATGTAATGAAGGTTTCTCTCCCAATGGTAGTATCAACAGATAAGTCAAGTCTAATTTCTCCGGAGTCAAATTTAATCGATGAGCGCAAGTAGGAGAAATAAAAAAAGGGTAGAACCGTATCAAATAAGTATAGACTTCATTAGAGTTATGATAAGCTTACCCGTGATGACCTCATTCGGGTTCCTTGCTTTCTGGGGAGGTCACAACAAACGCTCTCCTTGCACTACCGGTTTTAACTTTTCTGGGACGGCCTTTGGTGTCTCCATCTTAAGTTGAACTTATTTTTGGTAAACAACAAAATCGAGCTAAATGACCTTCCTCTTCCACAAATAAAACATGCTTTAGACGGCATCGCGCAGTTTGGACTGATGTGCCCTCCCCTCCGCATTTGAAACATATAGATAGGTGTCGTTCTCCTTCCTTAACAATGGGTGCTGGTGCTGACGTCTTTCATCATGTTGAATCTCCTCTTCTTGAAATGACCATTCTTATTGTTTTGGCCCTGATTACCACCGAAGTGGTTACCATTTCTGGCCTGTTGATTCCTCCACGCTTGTTGTCACCGCTTCGATGACTACTCTCACTGGTATTATCATTTTGCCGACTGCTCTCTTTGGTTGCGTTGACTCGTTATCGCGCTCCACATACTGCGAGCCCTATTCACAACATCGAATACAAACACAGTTTATGAGAAATAAGATGTTGACGTATCTCAGGTTTCAACCTCGCAAAAATAATCGCGTCATTCGCTCTTCATTAATCCACCAAGTGGACGCAAACCGGGAACAACTCAGCAAATTTAGCCTCATACTGCGACACGGTCATATTATTCTGCTTCAATTTAATGAACTCCACCTCTTTCATGTGATGAACACTTTGAGAAAGTATTTTTCATTGAACAGCTCTTGGAACTTCTCCCAAGACATCCTTAGTGCGGCAGGTTGAGTACGCTTAATCGATTCCCACCAGTATCTGCCTCTCCTCGCAACATAAAGGCCAAAGGGAACCTTTTGCTCCTCGAGCATCCCAAGACATCAAATATATTGGTGATCTGTTTTATTATCCATGTTTCCGCTATAAGTGGTTTTGGCTTCTCCCTCTCAACTCCGGTGGTCTCAGCTCCTTGAACTGTTAGCAGTGACCGTCCAAGAGTTTTCAAGTGTTATCCACCTATATTTTGGACAGGAGCCGTTCTCTTGCCTGCGTTTGCATGAACTGCATAAAGCTACTTTTCTGAACATTCCATCATTCATCATCTGGTCAGTGTTGTTGTTTGCATGAGGATTGTCACCTTCCTGATGCACATTTATCCTGATTATTGATATGTGTGAATCAACAGTCGCCTGTGCTCCATTGGCTATTCTCAAACATTCTCAGATGTCATTTTCAGATACTGCCACAAAACAAAAGTTACTTGATATGTCCATATATTATCCTTACATTTTGACCGACCAATTAAATACCATGCAAATAACTTAGGTAGGTCATACTAGCGAAG
>CM029020.1:154930100-155017600 GCA_016801055.1 Panax notoginseng
TCTATCTGTATTTTTGTCGGAACGGAGGTATTGAAATTAAATTAGGGTTTTTGAGATATTTTGCGAGGGTTATAATTTTTAATCCGACCGTTAGATCGTGATAATATTTGGATATATTATACATATATAAGTGAGTATATGTCCACAAATTTTGAAACCGTTAAAAATGAACGTATGATTTGTTATGAATTTTACGAGATGACTGGTTCAGAAATTGTTGAATTTTCGGAGTTAATCATTTTGGTGGAAATTCTAGAATTGGTGGGCCCCACTCTTGGTGGTGAAGAAATGTGGTGAGATTTTTATTCAAATGTGGTGGGTGAGAATAGTAGTAGGTAAAGCCATCAGTTGCATGTTAAGTCTACTTCGGCGTGCTAACATTTTCCTATAAATAGAGGGCTAAGTTAAAATTAAAACACACCAGAATTCATAAGTTTTCTCTCTTTCTCTCTCTCTAGATTATTGAGTGTATTTTGTGAGTATTTTAGATACTTTGAGAGTTGTTATTCAGCACAAGTTTCATTCAGCCTCATATCCGATATTCAGTCAGAAGTACTGATATTTTGAGGTAAGGATATTATTTTCTTCTTAAATGATATTATTTTCTTCAATATCATTATGCTGAAATATTTAATATGAACTTTTTATCAAATTTGGAACTTTTTGTGTCGGGGTTACTATTCACGTATACGGCACTATTCACGTATACGGCACTATTCACGAATACGGCACTATTCACCGAAAAATAAAATTTTCTTCTTTTTGCCCAAGTTGTCTATTATGGTTACTATCTTTGATTGTATCCATGTTTTGATCTTTATTTTTTAATTCTGCTTCAAAAGTGGTTATTATGGGTATTATTGAACTTGGATAAACTGTAATATGAATCCCTAATATTTGTTCTTTTATCTCACTGAATTCGTTTCTTTAAAATATTTTTAATCATCCTCAGTCCTAAATGATTATACTATTGAATATCTTTGGCATGTAGTGCAAAGGTGTATGATTACCTGATGAATATCTTTGGTCTGTAGTGCAAAGATGAACAGGTGTTGAGATGAACATGACTGACTGGTGATAGAAATGAATATCTTTGGCCTGTAGTGCAAAGATGAATATTTGGATAAAGATGATTATTAATTGATGTTACAGGGATAAAATATTGATGATGGACTTTTAAATCTTAGAAGATAGTAGAATTCATTCTCTACTTGACTCTTCTAATGGTTTGTTGTTTTCGCTACAGTTGTCGATTTAAAACTTGTTGTCGATTATATTCTATCAGATTTTTCCCTGTTGAATACTAATGATAATTTGTTGTATATTATCTTAGTCATAATATTCTTTACTAGGCTAGTTGAGCTCACCCTTTTCTTTTTTGTTCCAATTTTCTTTTCAGGAGGTGAGAACATAGCAGGATCTAGTCGGGGTATGGAGTGATGGTTCTAGAAAGATATTTTAGCAGTCCTCACTATTTCTGTAAAATAGTGTTTGAATAATTATAATGAGGACTTATTTGAGTGTGGATATTGTCTAGAAGACAATATTTGTATTTAAACTCACAGTATGTGTTGTCGTATTTTGCACGACAATTGTATTATTGAAGTTATAGTTTGCTTTCTGTACCATGTATTTGGCGACTCAGAATGGGTGTTGTATACCTATTTTGGGGCGTCACATTTATACTCCACGAAATTAGTGGAATATCCTTGATATTTGCGCTTCATCCAATATATTTTCATGGAAATATTCTTCTAAGCATTCTTGAATTTTACTGCACAAAGCAGTATCATGTTGATAATTTGGACGTTATTGGTTCTTGGATTAATTAATTCTTGAACTTGTTTTATTGAATTCTTATATCATTATCATATTCCTCATGTTTATATTTTGTTGAAAGTCATCTATGGCATGTAGTGCATAGATGGACTTGGTATGATTATAACCAAGGCTTATTCGGTGTAATCATGACCGTAATGTTACAAATGATGTGGTAAAAGTCTTCATTGGCCCGTAGTACATTAATGGACAGTTGTTGGCATTATCATGACCATTGATGAATACACGAATATCCTTGGCTGTGATGCATGGATAATTTGTGGTTGTAATACTAATGAATATCCTTGGCCGTAGTGCAGGGATGATGTGGATTATTTATTAAGCTGAGTCTCAGCGATAAAAGTGATGAAAAACCTTTTAAATCATAAAAGATAGTAGATTTTATTCTCTACTTGACTCTTTTAATGGATTGCTTGTTCCGCTGCAGTTAAACTTGATGTTTGTTATATTTTATCAGTTTAACACTGTTGAAGGCTAACGATAATTTATTCTGCATTATCTTAGTCATAATATTTCTTACTGGGCTAGTTGAGCTCACCCTTTTGCTTTCATTGTTCTCTTCAGGAAATGAGAACGTAGCGGGGACTAGTCGGGGAACGGAGTTATGAGTCAAAAGATAGCATTAGTAGTCCTCACTATTCTATGAAATAGTGTGAAAATAAATGTATTGAGAACTTATTTTGAGTTTGAATCCAGTTTAGAAGAAAGTGTTATATTTAAACTCACAGCTTATGTTTTGTCGTATTTTACACGACAGTTGTATAATTAAGTTTTATTTGTAATTTATACCATGTAGTTAACGACTCAGAATAGGTGATGTATACCTATTTTGGGGGCGTCACAGTTGGTATCAAAGCTTAGGGATATGATCCCTGGCTGAGATGTGAGATAAGAACTAGGAGGGGAGAGACGAGAAATTCCTTTGCTAGTATGACCTACCTAAGTTTACTTGTTATTTAATTGGTCGGTTAGAGTATAGAGATAATATGTGATATGTTAATTAACCCTTATTTTGTGGCAGTATTTGAAAATGACACCCGATAATGTTGAGAATAGCAATGGAGCACATGCGACCGTTGATTCACCATATATCAATAATCAGGATAATGTGCATCAGGAAGGCGATAATCCCCATGCAAACAACAACACTGACCAAATGATGAATGATGGAATGTTCAGAGGCTTTATGCAATTCATGCAACAGCAGGCGAGAGCGGCTCCTGTTCTATTCGTGAAGAAGAAAGATGGGAGTATGCGATTTTGTATTGATTATCGGGAGTTGAATCATGTCACCATCAAAATAGGTACCCATTGCCACGTATTGATGACCTGTTTGACCAGTTGCAAGGAGCACAATTCTTTTCAAAAATCGATCTTCGTTCTGGATATCATCAGCTGAAGGTTAGAACTGAGGATATTCCAAAGACTGCCTTCAGAACTCGGTACGGGCATTATGAATTCTTAGTCATGTCTTTTGGATTGACTAATGCTCCTGCTGCCTTCATGGATTTTATGAACCGAGTATTCAAGGAATATTTGGATCACTTTCTAGTCGTCTTTATTGATGGCATCCTTATTTATTCCAAAAGCCGTGAAGATCATGAGCAACACTTGAGGCTGACACTCCAAAAGCTTCGTGAATACAAGCTTTATGTCAAGTTGAAGAAATGCGAGTTCTGGCTTAAGGAGGTAACATTCCTTGGGCACGTAGTATCAAGTCATGGAATATCTGTTGACCCGGCAAGGATTGAAGCAATTCAAAGCTGGGAGCAACCTAAATCAGTGACCGAAGTACATAGCTTTCTCGGTTTAGCTGGTTATTATCGGAGATTTGTGAAAGGATTTTCTCGAATCGCTACTCCATTAACTCAACTGACTCGGAAAGATACAAAGTTATGTTGGAGCGAAGAATGTGAGAAGAGTTTCCAAGTGTGACGCCCCCAAAAATAGGTATACATCACCCATCTTGGGTCGCCAGATACATGGTACAGAATTCAAATACAACTTACTAATACAACTGTCGTGCACAATACGACAAAATATAAACTGTGAGTTTGAATACAAATATTATCTTCTAGAGAGTATCCATACTCAAAAGGAGTCCTCATTACAATTATTATCACACTATTACATAGAATAGTGAGGACTACTAATACTATCATCTGGTCCATCACTCCGTTCCCCGACTCGTCCCAGCTATATTCTCATGTCCTGAAGAGAACAGTGAAAGAAAGGGTGAGCTCAACTAGCCCAGTAAGAAATATTATGACTAAGATAATACAGAATAAATTATCATTAGCCTTCAACAGTGTTAAACTGATAAAATATAAAGAACATCAAGTTTAACTGCAGCGGAACAAGCAATCCATTAAAAGAGTCAAGTAGAGAATAAAATCTACTATCTTCTATGATTTAAAATGTTTTTCAACACTGTTATTGCTGGGACTTAGCTTAATAAAATAATCCACATCATCGAATCACCCCTGCACTACGGCCAAGGATATTTGTGTATTCATTAATGGTCATGATCATGCCAACAACTGTCCATCAATGCACTACGGGCCAATGAGGACTTTTACCACATCATTTGTAACATTACGGTCATGATTATACCGAATAATCCCTGGTCATAATCATACCAAGTCAATCTATGCACTACAGGCCACAGATGACTTTCAACATTTTATAAACATGAAGATGATGACAATGATATAAGAATTCAATAAAACAAGTTCAAGAATTAATTTATCCAAGAATTAATAATGTCCAAATTGTCAACATGATACTGCTTTGTGGAGTAAAATTCAAGAATGCTTAGAAGAATATTTTCATGAAAAGATATTGGATGAACCGCAATTATCAAGGATATTCACTAATTTCATGGAGTATAGAAGTTAAAACTTAACCAACTGAGTATAATAAAGAATGGAATAACAAAAGACATCACCCGGCATGCGATAGACCGCACAGACAGGTTATTCCAACAGAATAATAAATAATGGAACCAGGTCCGGCGTAAACGCACAGACAGGATATTCCGACATAATAATAAATAATGGAACCAGGTCCAGCGTAAATGCACAGACAGGATATTCCGACAGAATAATAAATAATGGAACCAGGTCCGGTGTAAAACACACAGACAGGATGTTCCAACAGAATAATAACAAGACGGAACCAGGTCCAGTGTAAAACACACAGACAGGATGTTCCAACAGAATAATAATAAAAACGGAACCAGATCCGGTGTAAAACACACAGACAGGATGTTCCAACAGAATAACAAAAGAATGTCATCAAGTATAGGGTAGACCGCGTATACAGGTTATTCCAACAGAATAATAAGAAATGGAACAACAACAGTTCTCTTCATGAATAAGAAAGAATAACACCCCTTACCGTTTTAAAGAAAAGCTGAAATAAGGAAGTAGTTAAGTAGCAGAATACTTTTTTTCTCTCTCTCTATAGTTTCTCTCTCTAGAGTTCAGTGAATTCGTAAGAAATAATGAAGGAATGAGCTGCTATTTATAGAAAAATGGAATGCATAGTAACTAATCCATGAACGGTCCAGATTGATTACTTTAATCTGACGGTCCATATTTAAAGAAAAATCTTTTAAATAAAATATAATATATTCTATTTATAGAATAACTTTAATAAAGTATTCTGTTTTATATAAAAAGATGTTTCTGTTTTATTACGTTAATAATACGAATAAAACAAAACGTCATTATCGCTAAATAATTCATATTATTAACTGACAATAATTGAATCAAACTGAGTGACTTCTCACATAAGCATTAATAATCAATACCGTGTGCTACTATGCAACCATACGTATTACTGTACTTTTACTACCGAGTAGTTCAACAGTATCAATGGTAAAACTTCCGTCGTTATTTTTAATAAAATATTTTTGTCGTTTTCTCAATCCGACAATAATTCCGTTGTGGTGTCCACCAATGATTGTGCCGTTGTACGAATATTCTCTATTAAAACGAATATTTCCCGACCAATCGAATATTATATAACAACTTGCGTACTTTGCAAAATTTATAAATATTACCCACAACTATAACATTATATTAAATTAACTCCATAATATTCAAAAATGATATTTATAGAAAATTCATCTTTATTTATAAAAGTTGGGGTCTTACAACCTCCCCTTCTTATGAAATTTCGCCCTCGAAATTAGGGTACGTACCTGGTATGTCGAAGAGGTAAGGATACCTTGACTTCATTTCAGATTCTAACTCCCAAGTTATTTCCTCAACATCGTGATTTCTCCACAAAACTTTGACTTGAGGTATAACCTTGGAGCGTAGAATATGTTCCTTCTTATCCAAGATTTGAACAGGAACTTCTTCATACGTCAAATCCTCCGCTATTTCGTCCGGTTCTAACTCAATAATGTGGTTCGGGTCTTCCACATATTTACATAACATGGATATGTGAAAAACGTTATGAACACGAGACATACGTAGCGGTAAAGCGAGTCTATAAGCCACAGTTCCTACTCGATCGAGGATTAAAAATGGACCGAAGAATCGAGGATTGAGCTTTCCTCTCTTTTCAAATCTCGTAACTCCTTTCCATGGAGCAACACGTAAGAACACATGATCTCCTATATCAAATTTCACGTCCTTTCGATGAAGATCAGCATAACTCTTTTGTCGATCTTGTGAGGTTTTTATACGTTGTCGGATCGTTTGAATCTTTTCTGTAGTCATACGTACCAACTCCGGTCCCAACAACGTTGCTTCACCCACCTCATCCCAGCATACTGGAGAACGACATTTTCTTCCATACAATGCTTCGAATGGAGCCATGCCAATACTTGCTTGATAACTGTTGTTGTAGGAAAACTCCACCAATGGTAAGAACTTGTCCCAACTTCCCTTGAAGTCAAGGACACAGAGTCTTAATAAATCTTCTAGAGTTTGAATAGTCCTCTCTGATTGTCCGTCCGTCTGAGGATGATATGCTGAACTAAATCGTAAATCTGTGCCCATAGCTTTTTGTAAACTAACCCAAAATCGTGAAGTGAATCTTGGGTCTCGATCAGAAACTATGGATACTGGCATACCATGCAGTCTCACAATCTCGTTTATGTACATACGAGCAAGACGTTCAAGTGTATAAGTTTCTCGTATCGGTAAGAAATGAGCAGACTTGGTCAATCTATCAACAATGACCCAAATCGCATCTATACCTTGAGAAACCTTAGGAAGACCGGTAACGAAAATCCATGGTAATGTGCTCCCACTTTCATTCTGGAATTTTAAGTGGTTGCAATGGACCTTTTGGTACTTGATGCTCCGCTTTGACTCGTTGACAAGTTAGACACCTTAAGATAAACAGCGCTATCTCTCTCTTCATATTGCTCCACCAAAATGTATGACGAAGATCATGATACATTTTGGTACTTCCAGGATGGATTGCAAATTGTACGCCTCCATCATGATTTCATACTTTAAATCAGGGTTGTTAGGAACACAAAGTCTGGAGTTAACTCGAAGTATTCCTTCCTCATCGATTTTTGCTTCCGGCATAGCACCTTCTTGCACTTTCTTCCTCATACGCATCAGCTCCAGGTCTGTAGCTTGAGCAGCTTTAACTTTATCGATTAAAGTTGGTTCTACTCGTATATTCGTCATCATCACATGGGTCCCTGGAATCTTTAACTCTATCTCCATCCTTTGCAAGTCTCACAAAATGGGCCTTTGTGTTGACAATATTGCACTCGTACTTGCATATGATCTTCTACTCAATACGTTAGCTACCACGTTCGTTTTTCCAGGATGGTATTGAATGGTATGATCATAATCTTTCAACAGTTCAAGCCAACGTCGTTGTCGCATGTTGAGTTCCTTTTGAGTGAAGAAATATTTGAGGCTTTTATGATCCGTAAAGATCTCCACCTTCTCCCCATACAAGTAATGCCTCCAAATTTTAAGTGCAAAGACAACAGCTGCCAACTCTAGATCATGAGTCTTTGGAATATCCTCAGTTCTAACCTTCAGCTGATGATATCCAGAACGAAGATCGATCTTTGAAAAGAATTATGCTCTTTGCAACTGGTCAAACAGGTCATCAATACGTGGCAATGGGTGTGACAACCCCAAAATAGGTCCATTCCACCCAACCCATTCTGAGTCGTCAAATACATGGTACAGAAAACAACTACAACTTTATTACAACAATTGTCGTGCAAAATACAACAACACATATGCTGTGTTTTGGATACAAATATATACCAAATGTGACATTGGACACCATCATGTATCAGCACCTCACAAAGGTACCTTACATAAAGGTACAGTCAAAAACTGTTTTAGAAACCAGAATCTTTGGGAAGTGCTCAAGGAAACCTTCGTACATGGGAGTCCATGCTTCTAGGTTATGATAGATATCATATGGCCACAGAATTATCCTTGGTTGACCCAATAGACCCCAAAGAAAAACGAGAAGATTACTATCATATTCTTCCCAATGGTGAGTATTCTCTTGACTTATTATTATCTCCACTGTCTCTAATTGAGAATTATACTTCAAACAAACACCAAGATTATATAGGTAGTGCTTGTAGATATACTCAGCAAGTGGATGAGCACAACCCTGTCTTATGATGACACGAGGTTGTATGTCATTAGACATCTTGTATGATAGTGACGAAATACCCTTCCAACGTTGGGTTCTCCTCACCCTATTTTCTTCACCAAATATAACTACTAAATGAACTTTTCTATACTGCTTAGGGAGAACATCCACAGCTAGAGACCACCGTTCCATTTCCCCGTTACCCTCGCTCGACCCAGCTACACTCTTATTACCTGAAAGGAATTGTGAAGCAAAAGGGTGAGCACAACTAGCTCAGTAAAGAATATCGTGACTAAAGATAATTAAATTATCAATAGCCTTCATCAGTAATAAATCAGAGATTTAGAATATATGGTAGATGATAAAAATTTTCAACCATAGTTGCAGCGGAATGAGCAATCCATTAGAAGAGTCAAATAGACCATAAAGTCTATTATATTCTCCATGTTAAAAGTCCACCAACAATGTTTTATCCCTGTAACATCAATCAATAATTCCTGTCCACAATCACGTGTATAACTCATAATCGTAATTGTAGTTCTAAATTTTTTTTCTCATCCAGGACAAAGATAATTTTCATCACCTGAAACATCAAAGATCATGGTTATACCAAATCATAGTTCATGTTCATAATCATACTAATAAATTCATCTTTGCACTACGGCCTAAAGATATTCATCAACAAGTCATCTTTGCACTACATGCCAACGATATTCAACAACAGGTCATCTTTGCATTTCGAGCCAAAGATATTCAACAACAGGTCATCTTTGCATTACGAGCCAAATATATTCATCAACAACTCATCTTTGCACTACGGGCCAAAGATATTCATCAATAATTCATCTTTGCACTACAGGCCAAAGATATTCCTCAACAGTTCATATTTGCAATACAGGCCAAATATATTCATATCTCAAAGAAATATATAATCATTTCAGAATTTATATAAACAATAATCATAACCATGTTAATCAATTCATCTTTACACTTAAGCTAAAGATATTCAATTATAAATTCAATGGTCATGATCATACCATTTAACAATTCATCTTTACACTACAGGCCAAAGATATTCCTCAACAGTTCATATTTGCAATACAGGCCAAATATATTCATATCTCAAAGAAATATATAATCATTTCAGAATTTATATAAACAATAATCATAACCATGTTAATCAATTCATCTTTACACTTAAGCTAAAGATATTCAATTATAAATTCAATGGTCATGATCATACCAGTTAACAATTCATCTTTGCACTACAGGCCAAAGATATTCCTCAGTCACGATCAAACCAATAATTTACCCATCTTTACACTCAAGTGAAAGAGAAATTCAACATCAGGGTTATAAAAATGTTATATATGATAAAAAAAATCAATATAATCAACATATAGATTTAATCTCAAGAGTAATATTCATAAACCAACTATAATTTGGTCAGAAAAAGAAACCAATTTTGTCGTGAATAGTAACTCGTGAATAGTAACTCGTGAATAGTAACTCATGAATAGTAACTCATGAATAGTAAATTCGACACAAAAAGGTAGAAATTCCACAATAAAATACATACCAATATTTCGGTATAATGATATTGAAAGAATAAAATTTCTTAAGCTTATAAACAATTTATTTTAATTGTTTATACTTTACTAAATAATGCATTTAATCATCCTAAAATGCCAAACTCATAAGATTTCACCACCAATAACCAAAAACCCTCATCAAAAATCTGCATATACCTCATATAGGATTCTCAAGTCATAAAATCCTATTTTCTAATTTTCTTACTTCACAAAATATATTTAATTCATTTACTCATAACTAGATCATTTTTCTTGAAAAAATACCAAATCAGTTCTAAAAATATTTCTTTTCTAAGATTTAGCATAATATAGTCCCATAGTGAACATATATTTTTTTTAGAATTTTTAAAAGTCATTTACTATTTTTCATATGGCCAAAACAGCCGAATATTTAGACATTTATCAAAAATTGTACTTTTATCTAAAAATTCTGAAATTCATAGAGTGTACTCCTATCATATACATGTACTCCCAATAAAAATTTCATCAATTTTGGAGTTAACCACAAGAAGTTATAAGCGGTTACTTTTAAAATAGTTTTTTCTCATAAAATTCATAACTCTCAATACATACATCCAAAAATCACCATTTTTGGACACAATCAAGAAAACTCATCAAAATATCATTTCAAATTTTTTCAAAATTTTCTGAAGGTCAAAAAAATTATGAAACTGAAAAACATAACAACCCTTACAATCTCTTACAATCGCTTACCTTAAAAGTGCAGTATTTCTGACTGGAATGCAAAGTCGAAGGAAACTTGCACTGAATAGCAACTCTCAAAGTATCTAAATACTCACAAAATATGCTTCATAATATAGAGAGAGAAAGAGAGAAAGCTTATGTTTCTAGTGTGATTTTCAATTCTAACTTAGCCCTCTATTTATAGGAAAATGATAGCACGCCGAAGCAGACTTAACCTGCAACCTGATGGCTTTACCTGCTACTATTCCCACCCACCACATTTGAATAAAAATCTCAGCACATTTTTTCACCAACCAAGAGTGGGGCCCACCAATTCTAGAATTTTCTACCAAAATGATTAACTCCGAAAATTTAACAATTTCTGAACCAGTCATCTCGTAAAATTCATAAAAAATTATACGGTTATTTTTAACGGTTCAAAATTTGTGGACATATACTCAACTTATATATGTATAACATATCCAAATATTACCACGATCCAACGGTCGGATTAAAAATTATAACCCTCGCAAAATATCTCAAAAACCCTAATTTGATTTTAAATACCTCCGTTCCGACAAAAATACAGATAAAACACCTCAACATTAACTCCTTCATTTTTAACCACAAAAATATATTCCTCATTTATATCCACATAAAATAAATGTTTCCTTATCATATGAATCAATAATTAATTATTCACAAATAATATTACAGAATCACATTTATAACAACCAGGCTGTTCCCAGGAAAGAGGGGGCTTTCCAATAAGGATTTCTCCTTACTGGCGTGCAATTAGATGACCAAACCTCTCCTTAGACAGAACTTTCTAGACATTGCCAATAATGTTATCTAATAATATTATTCAAATAATATGAATTATTGATCTGATAAAGGAAAATACTGTGCAGCAATAATTATTGAAACAACAATAATATAAAATATCAACGCAGCAATTATTGAATCAATAAAATAAAATATTGAATAATAACTACTGTAAAAATTATTGAGTAGTGCCTTCTTACGTAAGAATCAATAATTTTAAAAATACTGTGCAATACCGTGTGCTACTGTGCAATAACGCGTATTATTGTATTTTAACCACCGGGTATTCTAACAGTGTTAACGGTAACAACTACGCCGTTAATTATAAAAAACTTAATTTTTGTCGTTATCTTCATCCGACCATTTTTCATTATGGTGCCCACAAATAGCTGCGCCGTCGTACGAATATTCCCCGACAGAAAGAATATTCCACGACCACACGAATATTCACCGACAACAATGAATATTTTATAACCACTTGCGTATTTTTGAAAAAAAATCATATATCACCCTTAACTTTAACTTTTTATCAATTTAACCATTTACTGAATTGTAATTATAAGAAAAATTGAATACTTTTATTTCATAAAATTCGGGGTCTTACAATGGGTACCTGTTTTTGATGGTGACATGATTCAACTCCCGATAATCAATACAAAGTCGCATACTTCCATCTTTCTTCTTCACGAATAGCACAGAAGCACCCCAAGGAGAAGTACTAGTACGAATAAAGCCAATGTTTAACAATTTCTGCAGTTGGATCTTTAACTCCTGAAGTTCAATAGGAGCCATTCGATATGGGGCTTTGAAAATGGATTTTGTACCGGGTTCAAGGTCGATACAAAATTCAATTTCACGCTCTAGGGTAGGCCAGGAAGTTCTTCAGGGAATACGTCAGGGAATTTATTAACAATAGAAATATCATTCAAAACTGACGTATTTTTGTTTAGATCCGTGACATGAGCTAAGAAAGCTTGACATCCGTTTTTCAATAAACGAATAGCTTTATGGCTTGAGATGACAGCGATTGATTTTAATGGTTTGGTTGCTTGAATTCGCATAATAGGTCGATTAGGAATATGAAAGCTAACAACCTTACGAAAACAATCAATTTTTGCATGATGAGTAGTTAACCAATCAATCCCTAGAATCACGTCAAATGCAAATATTTTTAATGAAATAAGATCGACAGGTAATGTGTGGGTACCAACTTGAACCAAACAAGACTTATAAATCGTGGATGTAATGAAGGTTTCTCCCAATGGAGTATCAACAGATAAGTCAAAGTCTAATTTCTCCGGAGTCAAATTTAATCGATGAGCGCAAGTAGGAGAAATAAAAGAATGGGTAGAACCGGTATCAAATAAAGTATAGACTTCATTAGAGTTTATGATAAGCTTACCCGTGATGACCTCATTCGGGTTCCTTGCTTTCTGGGAGGTCACAACAAACGCTCTCCCTTGCACTACCAGTTTTAACTTTTCTAGGACGGCCTTTGGTGTCTCCATCTTAGCTGAACTTATTTTTGGTAAACAACAAAATCGAGCTAAATGACCTTCTCTTCCACAATTATAACATGCTTTAGACGGCATTGCGCAGTTTGGACTGATGTGCCCTCCCCTCCGCATTTGAAACATATGATAGGTGGTCGTTCTCCTTCCTTAACAATGGGTGCTGGTGCTGACGTCTTTCCATCATTGTTGAATCTCCTCTTCTTGAAATGACCATTCTTATTATTTTGGCCCTGATTACCACCGAAGTGGTTACCATTTCTGGCCTGTTGATTCCCTCCACGCTTGTTGTCACCGCTTCGATGACTACTCTCACTGGTATTATCATTTTGCCGACTGCTCTCTTTTGGTTGCGTTGACTCGTTATCGCGCTCCACTAACTGAGCCCTATTCACAACATCTGAATACAAACACAGTTTATGAGAAATAAGATGTTGACGTATCTCAGGTTTCAAACCTCGCAAAAATATTCGCGTCATTCGCTCTTCATTATCCACCAAGTGGGACGCAAACCGGGACAACTCAGCAAATTTAGCCTCATACTGCGACACGGTCATATTATTCTGCTTCAATTTAATGAACTCCACCTCTTTCATGTGACGAACACTTTCGAGAAAGTATTTGTCATTGAACAGCTCTTGGAACTTCTCCCAAGACATCTTTAGTGCGGCAGGTTGAGTACGCTTAATCGATTCCCACCAGTAATCTGCCTCTCCTCGCAACATAAAGGCGGCAAAGGGAACCTTTTGCTCCTCGGAGCATCCCAAGACATCAAATATTTTGGTGATCTGTTTTATCCATGTTTCCGCTATAAGTGGTTTTGGCTCTCCCCTCAACTCCGGTGGTCTCAGCTCCTTGAACTGTTTAGCAGTGACCGTCCAAGAGTTTTCAGTGTTTCCACCTATATTTTGGACAGGAGCCATTCTCGCCTGCTGTTGCATGAACTGCATAAAGCTTCTGAACATTCCATCATTCATCATCTGGTCAGTGTTGTTGTTTGCATGAGGATTGTCACCTTCCTGATGCACATTATCCTGATTATTGATATGTGGTGAATCAACAGTCGCCTGTGCTCCATTGCTATTCTCAACATTCTCAGATGTCATTTTCAGATACTGCCACAAAACAAAAGTTACTTGATATGTCATATATTATCCTTACATTATGACCGACCAATTAAATACCATGCAAATAAACTTAGGTAGGTCATACTAGCGAAGGAATTCTCCGTCTCTCCCCTCCTAGTTCTATTCTCACATCTTAGCCAGGGATCATATCCCTAAGCTCTGATACCAACTGTGACGCCCCCAAAAATAGGTATACATCACCCATCTTGGGTCGCCAGATACATGGTACAGAATTCAAATACAACTTACTAATACAACTGTCGTGCACAATAGTACAAAATATAAACTGTGAGTTTGAATACAAATATTATCTTCTAGAGAGTATCCATACTCAAAAGGAGTCCTCATTACAATTATTATCACACTATTACATAGAATAGTGAGGACTACTAATACTATCATCTGGTCCATCACTCCGTTCTCCGACTCGTCCCAGCTATATTCTCATGTCCTGAAGAGAACAGTGAAAGAAAGGGTGAGCTCAACTAGCCCAGTAAGAAATATTATGACTAAGATAATGCAGAATAAATTATCATTAGCCTTCAACAGTGTTAAACTGATAAAATATAAAGAACATCAAGTTTAACTGCAGCGGAACAAGCAATCCATTAAAAGAGTCAAGTAGAGAATAAAATCTACTATCTTCTATGATTTAAAATGTTTTTCAACATTGTTATCGCTGGGACTTAGTTTAATAAAATAATCCACATCATCGAATCACCCCTGCACTACGGCCAAGGATATTATTGTATTCATTAATGGTCATGATCATGCCAACAACTGTCCATCAATGCACTACGGGCCAATGAGGACTTTTACCACATCATTTGTAACATTACGGTCATGATTATACCGAATAATCCCTGGTCACAATCATACCAAGTCCATCTATGCACTACAGGCCACAGATGACTTTCAACATTTTATAAACATGAGGATGATGACAATGATATAAGAATTCAATAAAACAAGTTCAAGAATTAATTTATCCAAGAATTAAAAACGTCCAAATTGTCAACATGATACTGCTTTGTGGAGTAAAATTCAAGAATGCTTAGAAGAATATTTTCATGAAAAGATACTGGATGAACCGCAATTATCAAGGATATTCCACTAATTTCATGGAGTATAGAAGTTAAAACTTAACCAACTGAGTATAATAAAGAATGGAATAACAAAAGACATCACCCGGCATGCGATAGACCGCACAGACAGGTTATTCCAACAGAATAATAAATAATGGAACCAAGTCCGGCGTAAACGCACAGACAGGATATTTCGACATAATAATAAATAATGGAACCAGGTCCGGCGTAAACGCACAGACATGATATTCCGACAGAATAATAAATAATGGAACCATGTCCGGTGTAAAACACACAGACAGGATGTTCCAACAGAATAATAACAAGACGGAATTAGGTCTGGTGTAAAACACACAGACAGGATGTTCCAACAGAATAATAATAAAAACGGAACCAGGTCCGGTGTAAAACACACAGACAGGATGTTCCAACAGAGTAACAAAAGAATGTCACCAAGTATAGGGTAGACCGCGTATACAGGTTATTCCAACAGAATAATAAGAAATGGAACAACAACAGTTCTCTTCATGAATAAGAAAGAATAACACCCCTTATCGTTTTAAAGAAGAGCTGCAATAAGGAAGTAGTTAAGTAGCAGAATACTTATCTTCTCTCTCTCTATAGTTTCTCTCTCTAGAATTCAGTGAATTCGTAAGAAATAATGAAGGAATGAGCTGCTATTTATAGAAAAATAGAATGCATGGTAACTAATCCATGAACGGTCCAGATTGATTACTTTAATCTGACGGTCCATATTTAAAAAAAAATCTTTTAAATAAAATATAATATATTCTATTTATAGAATAACTTTAATAAAGTATTCTGTTTTATATAAAAAGATGTTTCTGTTTTATTACGTTAATAATACGAATAAAACAAAACGTCATTATCGCTAAATAATTCATATTATTAACTGACAATAATTGAATCAAACTGAGTGACTTCTCACATAAGCATTAATAATCAATACCGTGTGTTACTATGCAACCATACGTATTACTGTACTTTTACTACCGAGTAGTTCAACAGTATCAATGGTAAAACTTCCGCCGTTATTTTTAATAAAATATTTTTGTCGTTTTCTCAATCCGACAATAATTCCGTTGTGGGGTCCACCAATGATTGTGCCGTTGTACGAATATTCCCTATTAAAATGAATATTCCCCGACCAATCGAATATTATATAACAACTTGCGTACTTTGTAAAATTTATAAATATTACCCACAACTATAACATTATATCAAATTAACTCCATAATATTCAAAAATGATATTTACAGAAAATTCATCTTTATTTATAAAAGTTGGGGTCTTACATCAAGAACTCAAGAGGAGACTCATTTCAGCACCTGTTATGACAATACCATCTGGCTCGGAGGGATTTGTCATCTACAGTGATGTTTCGGGCAAAGGGTTGGGATGTGTTCTCATGCAACATGGGAAAGTCATAGCCTATACCTCAAGACAACTCAAAAAATATGAGAGGAATTATCCTACTCATGATCTAGAGTTGGCAACTGTTGTCTTCACACTTAAAATTTGGAAACATTACTTGTATGGGGAGAAAGTGGAGATCTTTACGGATCATAAAAGCCTCAAATATTTCTTCACTCAAAAGGAACTCAACATGCGACAACGACGTTGGCTGGAACTATTGAAAGATTATGATCATACCATCCAATACCATCCTGGAAAAGCGAACGCGGTAGCTGATGCATTGAGTAGAAGATCATATGCAAGTACGAGTGCGATATTGTCAACGCAAAGGCCCATTTTGTGTGACTTGCAAAGGATGGAGATAGAGTTAAAGACTTCAGGGACCCATGTGATGATGGCGAATATACGAGTAGAACCGACTTTAATTGATAAAGTTAAGGCTGCTCAAGCTACAGACCTGGAGCTGATGCGTATGAGGAAGAAAGTGCAAGAAGGTGTTATGCCGGAAGCAAGAATCGATGAAGAAGGAATACTTCGAGTCAACTCCAGACTTTGTGTTCCTAATGACCCTGATTTAAAGTATAAAATCATGATGGAGGCGCACAACACACCGTTTGCAATTCATCTTGGGAGTACTAAAATGTATCGTGATTTTCGTCATACATTTTGGTGGAGCAATATGAAGAGAGAGATAGCACTATTTATCTCAAGGTGTCTAACTTGTCAACGAGTCAAAGCGGAGCATCAAGTACCAAAAGGTCCATTGTAACCACTTGAAATTCTAGAATGGAAGTGGGAGCACATTACCATGGATTTCGTTACTGGTCTTTCCAAGGTTTCTCAAGGCATTGATGCAATTTGGGTCATTATTGATAGATTGACCAAGTCTGCTCATTTCTTACCAATACGAGAAACTTATACACTTGAACGTCTTACTCGTATGTACATAAACGAGATTGTAAGACTGCATGGTATGTCAGTATCCATAGTTTCTGATCGAGACACAAGATTCACTTCACGATTTTAGGTTAGTTTGCAAAAAGCTATGGGCACAAATTTACGATTTAGTTCAGCATATCATCCTCAGACGGATGAACAATCAGAGAGGACTATTCAAACTCTTGAAGATTTATTAAGACTCTGTGTCCTTGACTTCAAGGGAAGTTGGGATAAGTTCTTATCATTGGTGGAGTTTTCCTACAACAACAGTTATCAAGCAAGTATTGGCATGGCTCCATTCGAGGCGTTGTATGGAAGAAAGTGTCGTTCTCCAGTATGCTGGGATGAGGTGGGTGAAGCAACGTTGTTGGGACCGGAGTTGGTACGTATGACTACGGAAAAGATTCAAACGATATGGCAACGTATAAAAACCTCACAAGATCGACAAAAGAGTTATGTTGATCTTCATCGAAAGAACGTGGAATTTGATATAGGAGATCATGTGTTGTTACGAGTTGCTCCGTGGAAAGGAGTTACGAGATTTGAAAAGAGAGGAAAGCTCAATCCTCGATTCATTGGCCCATTTTTAATCCTCGATCGAGTAGGAACTGTGGCCTATAGACTCGCTTTACCGCCAAGTATGTCTCGTGTTCATAATGTTTTTCACATATCCATGTTACATAAATATGTGAAAGACCCGAACCACATTATTGAGTTAGAACCGGACGAAATAGCGGAATATTTAACGTATGAAGAGGTTCCTGTTCAAATCTTGGATAAGAAGGAACATATTCTACGCTCCAAGGTTATACTTCAAGTCAAAATTTTGTGGAGAAACCACGATGTTGAGGAAATGACCTAGGAGTTAGAATCTGAAATGAAGTCAAGGTATCCTTACCACTTCGATATACCAGGTACGTACCTTAATTTCGAGGGCGAAATTTCATAAGAAGGGGAGGTTGTAAGACCCCAACTTTTATAAATAAAGATGAATTTTTTATAAATATCATTTTTGAATATTATGGAGTGAAATTGATATAATGTTATAGTTGTGGGTAATATTTATAAATTTTGTAAAGTACGCAAGTTGTTATATAATATTCGATTGGTCGGGAAATATTTGTTTTAACAGGGAATATTCGTACGATGACACAATCATTGGTGGACCCTACAACGGAATTATTGTCGGATTGAGAAAATGACAAAAATACTTTATGAAAATAACGGCGGAAGTTTTACCATTAATACTGTTGAACTACTCGGTAGTAAAAGTACAGTAATACGCATGGTTGCATAGTAGCACACGGTATTGATTATTGATGCTTACGTGATAAGTCACTCAGTTTTGTTTTATTGATATTATTAATGTAATAAAACAGAAAAGCTTTTTTATATAAAACAGAATACTTTTATAAAGTTATTCGTTTTATTAGGCTAATAGTAAATTTTTTTTTTATATAAAATAGAATACTTTTATAAAGTTATCTGTTTTATTAGACAATAATTAGAATATATTATATTTTATTATGCATAGTGTTTGTATAGTGTCTGCATAGTATTTGCATAGTAAAATCTTTTATAAAGTTATTCGTTTTATTAGATTATAAATAGAATATATTATATTTTATTTAAAAGATTTTGCTTTAAATATGGACCGTCAGATAAAAGTAAATCAATCTGGACCGTTCATGAATTAGTTACTATGCAGTCCATTCTTCTATAAATAGAAGTTCATTCCTTCATTATTTATTACGAATTCACTGAAACTCTAGAGAGAGAAGTTATAGAGAGAAAGAAGAAAAGTATTCTGCTACTGCACTAGTCATATATCCAGTATTCTTCTTCTTAAGGTAAGGGATATTATTTGTTGTACTCGTAAGGGGTATTATTTCTTTTGTATTCATGAAGAGAACTTCTGTTATTCCATTATTTATTATTCTGTTGGAATAACCTGTATACGCGGGCTACCCTATACTTGGTGAAATTCTTCTGTTATTCCATTCTTTATTATTCTGTCGGAATATCCTGTCTGTGCGTTTACGCCGGACCTGGTTCCATTATTTATTATTCTGTCGGAATATCCTGTCTGTGCGTTTACGCCGGATCTGGTTCCATTATCTATTATTCTGTCGGAATATCCCGTCTGTGCGTTTACGCCGGACCTGGTTCCATTATTTATTATTCTGTCGGAATATCTTGTCAGTGCGTTTACGCATGACCTGGTTCCGTTATTTATTATTCCGTTGGAATAACCTGTCTGTGCGGTCCAACGCATACCTGGTGATTTTTTTTGTTATTCCATTCTTTATTATACTCAGTTGGTTAAAATTTTGGCTTTTATACTCCATGAAATTAGTGGAATATCCTTGATATTTGCTCTTCATCCAGTATATTTTCATGAAAATATTCTTCTGAGCATTCTTGAATTTTACTGCACAAAGTAGTATCATGTTGACAATTTGGACGTTATTGGTTCTTGGATTAATTAATTCTTGAACTTGTTTTATTGAATTCTTATATCATTATCGTATTCCTCATGTTTATATTTTGTTGAAAGTCATCTATGGCATGTAGTGCATACATGGACTTGGTATGATTATAACCAAAGATTATTCGGTGTAATCATAACCGTAATGTTACAAATGATGTGGTAAAAGTCTTCATTGGCCCGTAATGCATTAATGGACTGTTGTTGGCATGATCATGACCATTGATGAATACACGAATATCCTTGGCTGTGATGCATGGATAATTTGTGGTTGTGATACTAATGAATATCCTTGGCCGTAGTGCAGGGATGATGTGGATTATTTATTAAGCTGAGTCTCAGCGATAAAAGTGATGAAAAACCTTTTAAATCATAAAAGATAGTAGATTTTATTCTCTACTTGACTCTTTTAATGGATTGCTTGTTCCGCTGCAGTTAAACTTGATGTTTGTTATATTTTATCAGTTTAACACTGTTGAAGGCTAACGATAATTTATTCTGAATTATCTTAGTCATAATATTTCTTACTGGGCTAGTTGAGCTCACCCTTTTGCTTTCATTGTTCTCTTCAGGAAATGAGAACGTAGCGGGGACTAGTCGGGGAACGGAGTGACGAGTCAGAGGATAGCATTAGTAGTCTTCACTATTCTATGAAATAGTGTGAAAATAAATATATTGAGAACTTATTTTGAGTTTGAATCCTGTTTAGAAGAAAGTGTTGTATTTAAACTCACAGCTTATGTTTTGTCGTATTTTACACGACAGTTGTATAATTAAGTTTTATTTGTATTTTATTCCATGTAGTTGACGACTGAGAATATGTGATGTATACCTATTTTGGGGGCGTCACATTGGACCTCAAACTAGAACACATAATCAAAACCACCAACACAACAGCCGGTGATAAAGCTCCATAGATTCCGGCGAGGATTACCATAACTAAAATTAAGCACAACCAAAACACCATGAATTGACCTTAAAAGGAAATGAACAATTAACAAAAGAGAAGATCAATTAATGGAAAGCAACAAAGTCAATTTGAAAAAAATCAGCAAACCATTGTTTTAGAAGCTCCAGGCTCTATTAACCGATCCAGAGCTATAGCTGTAAAAGTTGGCATGACTCTGCAACATTAAACAATCTGTCTATCTTATCAAATCTCCCTCCGAAAACAAAGCCATGACTGCTCACAATGAAGTTAAATAAAAACCAAATCACATCTACATCTCAGAATTTGGGTAATTTTTTAAAACAATAAAACCAAATCACATCTTATGATTTCAGCATCTATTTTTGCAGCTTCTGTGAAACTAGGTATATATAAGATTAAGTCACAGAAAAAAAGGATCATAAATAACCAAATTCGTATAGAACAAGATGGAAACGCACAAATAGAAGATTGATTTTCAGATGATACGTATATAAAATAGGAATAGAAAAGAAATACTACCTTAATCGTGATGGATCACAACAGATCCATCAATGACAAAGGAGTTCAAATCTTCATTCAAATATAGATTTTTATGACATCATTTTAATATTTATTTATATAATTACAATTTTTGAGTAAATTTAATAATTTGATTGTGTATTACAAGGTTAAAATCGTAAAATACTGTTATTAAGATGTTTTCATAATTTCAATTACCAAATAGCTTTATAATTTCATATGTAATTTTATTCAAATTATCTGATTTATTAAGATTTTATATCCGTTCAAATCTTAATTACTGAATTTTATAATACGCCACGCCGAGAACCAGAGTCTAACTAACAAAACCCTACGGGAGATTTACCAAAAATGACTTTTTCTAAGAACCCTCATTTCAATCCCTCTACACCTACAAACAAGCACTCTCCCAAACCCACTACCGCCTCAAGGATCATCTATTTGGCCGCTCCTCCGACGCCACCGAGCTCTTCACCCTCCAAAAACAGAGCGAAAACCCCGTGAACCTCTGCCTCACCTGTTGGGACCTCACCTGGCTCGGTTTTGGCTCCGTTGTTGGTTCTGGAATTTTTTCAATTATTGGCCAAGAAGCTCGTCTCCATGCCGGTCCGTCCATTGTCCTCTCATACGCTGCCTCCGGCCTCTTGGCGCTTCTCTCCGTTTTCTGCTACACTGAATTCTCCGTCAAAATTCCTGTCGCCGGTGGGTCTTTCTCTTTCCTCCAGATTGAATTAGGCGACTTTATTGGTTTCATTGCCGCCGCTAACATTCTTTTTGAAGCTATTGTTGGTGCCGCCGTCTCGGCCGTTCTTGGTCTTCCTACTTTGCCACCATGATTAAACCGAACTCTGACTTTCTTCGTATAAGAGTAAATTCTTTACCAGGCGGATTTAATCTTTTAGACCCAATTGCTGTTTTAGTTCTAGTTGTTGCCAGCACTATAGCAATGAGTGGCACAAAGAGGACATCTTTTTTAAATTGGGCCAGCTCAATAGTCAGTGCTGGGGTGATTCTTTTTATAATTGTTGTTGGGGTTTTTTCATGCCAGTAGTTCGAATTTGAAACCTTTTTTCCCATTTGAGGCGGAGGGAGTATTGTGGTGTGGTGTACTGTTTGATGGAACTGGCACTTACCATGATGGTGAATTATACTGAAATAGATATAAATGCTGCCTACTCGGTTGCATTTAAGAGAATTGGGATGAAATGGGCCAAATATTTAGTGAGCATTGTTGCGCTCAAGGGAATGACTACGAGTTTGCTTGTTGGGTCAATGGGACAAGTTCGATACACTACTCAGATTGCTAGATCACATATGATTCCTCCTTGGTTTGCTCTGGTTCACCCGAAAACTGGAACCCCCATATATGCTACTCTTGTTTGATAGTTTTTACTTCTGTAAGAAACATGTGCTATGGTGAGCATCATATATCCTTAGTTTATTTCTCATGTTTTATTTTTCTTCTTCTCCTTCAGTCAGCATGAAGTTGTTTTCTATTTCAAGCCATGAATGCTGCTTGATAATATTTTCAATCCTCTGTAATCATTTAGTTACCATTATCTGGTCACAAGTGCTTGCTGTTTCACGTGTCATGTTCGCCTGGCAAGCTATTGGCATTTCAATGGGCGTCTACGATATGAGTCATAGGTATTGTAAATTTGCAACTGATTTTTTTCTTGAAATTACTGAGTAAAGTTTATTGATGATATATTCTGCTTTCTAAAACTAAAATTATGGTTTTAGAGGAAAGATAAATAGCAACTGATTGTTGATAATAATTTTACAATATCTGTCACACTACAGTAGCGGTACGGACAATTACCATGTTGGCTGGACTACTGATTTTCCTTCCTGATAACTACACTTTTGTCCCATTTATTGTTGTTCAGGTAACAAATTCCTACTACTATGAAAAATAAAATCAGAAGTGCAACTGACAGTTACCCTTTTTGTTAAAGTGAATATTATGTTTGTTACAGTGTTTGTTGTGATTATTCAAGCTTTCAAGCCTTGTAATTCACTATTATCTCTCTCAAAAAGAAAAAAATGGAAATGAATCAGAGAACTGTGCATAACAACAAATATATTAATTATTATTGAGAACTATGCGTAATGACAATTTAATTATTATTCAGAACTATGCGTAATGACAATTTTGTACAGGCAGTAATAGAGAAAACAAATGTGAACCCAAGTGAAGTTAGGGACAATTTTACCAATTTTTGTTGATATGTTACAGGAAATTCTAGCCAAGTGAGTAATGGTGCTGGAGCTGTTCTCGTGATGAAAAGGAGTGTTGCTGTGCAGAAAGGATTACCAATTCTTGGTGTATTTAGGTATGTTACTCCAGGTTAAAAATTAGTATTAGCAAAATAATCACTTGGATTTGTCCTTCATTTAAAACCAGTATTTGCAAGGAAATGTCCATGTGAAAGAACCATTTGCCCGAATACATAAATTCAATATGCAAAAAATTTGAGCTTGCTGAACCGGAAGCATATGTTTACCATTTTTGTCCTCATTTTATCTCATGTTGTGGTCTATAACTTTCTCTCACTATCCATAGGAGTGATGGTGCATGCAATGCCTCACAAAATATACATTGGCTGAGCCCATAGTAAATGATTTTTAATTGGACCAAAAGGAGATAATTTGATGCGTAAGGAAAAAGATCAATGGAAAATTAAGGGATTATTTTATATTACTTTAGTGGACAAATTAACTGTAATTGGTTAATTTTAATTAAATAATTATGTATCTTTTATCTATGGTAGATAGTAATTAGGAGTTTGTTTACTTGTTAAATTAGTTATCTAAGACTTCTAAGTTGCATTTAAATTAGGTGTTAACGCCAAGTTTCGCCGGCGCGTCCAATCACAGAATCCACACGCTAGAACCTGCACAATAACAGATCACATAGAAGCTTGACGACTTGTGCCTCCGGGGGATAGCTTCGGTGTGAGAATGAGTACAGGCCGTTACAAGGTTTAACAATGGAGGCTAAGTGTTAGTGTTCAAAAGTAGGTATTACCTGTTAATTATAACATTGGCCTTGTATTTATAATACTCACACCTTAGAATCCTTCTCCGAGTCGGATTAGGACTCCTAGTCATGGTAGTTACTATAACTTGGATCCAACACAATCTCCTTAAAAGGCGCAAGTAGAATCCAATCCAATCACTACATTTGGAGTTACCTTATTCAATTATGATTAGGATCCCGAACTCTGCACGCAGAAAAGCTCATTGTGCAGGCCCAAACAATCCCACCATCAGGTCTGGGTCTCGGCCCAAAGGACTCGAAGATCCGACCCCGAACACCCCACAACAGGGTAAGACCCCGGCCCAAAGGGCTCGCAGGCCGAACCCGACGAACATCCACTAAGATGAGGCTCCGGCCCAAAAGGACTTGGATACCGACCCAAACTCCTTCAACCTCTCCATGGGCTTCAGCCCAGTGGTCTCCTAAAGCCCCTCTAATGTCAGGCCTTCGGCCCACGTGAAGGTCGGTAAAACGCTCCCCAACATTGCCCCCCAATCTCCGATTATAATATACTTATAATTGGAGACTTGAAAGGTCAGTATTCGAAAGGTCACGATAGCTAATGATGAGTTGTCTGGGGAAGCCAAACGGTCTGTCCTCGTTTTTTGAGACGCTGTACGCCTTTCCAGGCTTGGTCCCACCTAGAGCATTTAATAGCCGCCCTTGGGTAGCGTGCACCTACCCCTATAAAAACCCCTCTCCATCACTCGCTGTCATTTTTCCAGACTCCTAATCTCAAAAATTTCTGCTAAAGTTTTTCGGCGAGGCGATTTCCGGCAAGCTCATATCTTCTCCAATACTTCACCGATTTTGTCTACTCTGCCCACTTTTAAACTTCGTTTTTGTTCGTCTTCTTCCCAAAACCTCGCCTTTGTGTCTCATTCCCTTCAATTTCAACACCAAATGGCTGATTCTAGCACTCCTCCGGCTACTGAGCCAGTTCCTCCCTCTGTCACCACCAGTGATCTGATCCCGGTTGAATTACCAGTTGCTCCTTTCGATAACCCTTCTTCCTCGGTCCTCCCTACCCCTATCAGTGCCGAGGCCAAAATTCGCAACGCCTACCACTCTGAGACAGAGTTCTCCCATATTAATACCCCATCTTCCATTACACCCTCACAAATTTTCGACATCCGAACCCTTTTCGACATTCCCCAGAATACAAGCTTCGGACCCCAAAACCCGATGAGAAAATGTTTTGGAGGCCCGAAGGTGAATGGGTGGCTGTTTCCCTATATCTTCTTAAATATGGGGTTCGGTTCCCACTTTATGAATTCATCTCTTCTTTCCTTTCTTTCGCGGGAATCGGGTTCGCACAGCTCGTGCCGAACTCGTACATCCACCTGGTCGCCTTCATTGCTTTGTGCCAGGAACTCGGGATCACGCCTGGCCTCGACTTCTTTTTCGACCTCTTCACCGTAACCGGGTCGAAAGAACCAGGCTTGAAGCAGTTAAACAAAAGGCCCACCCGAACCGTTACTGTCAAAACCCCTTCGAGCAACAAGGGTTGGCATGACAAGTGGTTCTTCGCCAGGGGAACCGACCTCCGTCTGCTCCCTCAATGGGCCCATCCTGAGGATCCCGTAGCCAAGGTGTCTAAGTTCCCGAAGGATCGGGCCGATGCCTTCAAATCTTTCTATAAGAGGTGGAGCAAAACCGAATGGAATCTGACCGCCTTGTCCAATGAGGCCTGGTTATACAAACACGGCTGTAAGTACCCCCTTCCCCCCTGTAGACTTCCCCTCTTTATCCTCCGATATTTTATGTCTTAACCCGTTCTCTTTTATGCAGTGACAATTTTCAAGCCCGAAGGGGCCGTCGAATCCTTAACTCCTCTCCCCATCACCATCGAACCGATCCGCCTTCCAGTCACCGACGAGAATGCTGAGGAAGAAACCATCCCGATAGTGGAACTTTCAACCGGTTCCACTTCGGGCCCTGCCCCCCCCCCCCCCCCGACCACTTTCGCTAAACCTGCCACCAAAAATCTTCTGAAGATGAGTCGGGCGGAGAAGGCTCCACTATTAAAGAAAACCAAGAAGCCTTTCGCCAAAGCTCCCGCCAAATCCATTACCCCAATACCCCCGAGACCGACTTCTCCTCCACCCCCTACCCAAGCCGAGGTGATCGTGGACTCGGAGGATACTGAAGAGGAGCGCCTCGAGCCCCGATCCAAAAAGCCACGACTCGTCGGTAACCCCGAACAACCGCATCTCGAACAACAAGTTGTGGAGGCTGACCCCCTGCCTGCCACCATGCCATCTTCCAAGCCGAGCTCTTCTAGTGGATCGCCGACCACTTGTTGGCCGAAGGGTCCCTCCGAAGTGTTCCCTTTCCAACTGTTCGATCATTTCAACCTCCCTGGTGATGACGATCGCTTTAAAGGGTTCACTTCCGAAGACTACCTGGTAGCCTACATCCGAGCCCAGTGTCAGGTAACTTTTGAATTGGTTAACTTTTTCGATGGTTTCTATTCTTTACTTTGTATGATTGACCCACTTTTTCTTCTGCTATAGGCCAACGCCGTCCTCTCCCGAGCCATCCCGCCTCTAGCTCGGACAACCAAAAAAGAAATTCAGCTGAGGTCGGATGTTTCGTTGCTCGAGGCTGAGGTTCGAGGCCTGAACTCTGACTTAAAGAAGGAAAGGGGTCTCCACGCCGAGACCCGTAACATGACGACCAAGGCTGAGCGTCGGGCCGATGGACTCCAGGAACAATACTCACTACTTCAACAGGAGTTTGTCGGTCTCGAAGATCATGCAAAGAGACTTCTCGAGGAGAAGGATCGCTTGGCCGGGGAGGTTAAGGATCGGGAGAAGGCGGTTGACACCATCGCGGAAAAATACTCGGAGATTTTGGCCAAGATGATGCACTTGATGCGGGAAAACACCACCCTAACCGTTGAAGTCAACTCCTTGCCGGGAAAGCTCGTCGAGGCCAAGCAGCAGGCAATTGCCGAGTACGAAGAGTCCGAAGCCTTGAACGATAAGGTCATGGCCCAATTTGGAGAAGGGTACGAGACTTATCAGGAAAAGGCTAAGGCAAAGCTGATGGCTGCTGGGCTCGATACCTCCATCCTTGACTCCTCTGATGACGAATCTGAGGTTGAAGCCGGAGACAACCCTCTTCCTGAATAGCTCTTGTTAGGACTTACAATTTTTGTACCTTTTATTTTCAATCTTTTTTGCTTGTATGCCGCTCGAATCGCAAGCGATTGGGTGCTGTAAAAATTTCAAAGTATGAATGAGATAGTGTTTCGGTTTATAAATTTTTGTAATCAATTATACTCGTGACTTATCTCGATCAGTGGTGTCTTTTCGAACCTTCTGATCGGACCATGTCCAAAGTTTGTCCGTTCGAGTATTAAGAGCCATATGAACATATAGATGAAGTCAAATATCTCCGAATAAAACTTTCATTTATTTCATTTAATATTGAAGCGGTTACATGGATAAAGAAAAGAATGACATAACTATTACTGGTAAAATTTTCTAAGTCTTCCAGCATACCATGTATTCTTTACTTCCGAACTGTCCATTGCTCGAAGTCGGTAAGTACCTGGCTTCGGCACCTCTGCTACCTCGTATGGTCCCTCCCAGTTAGGCATCAGTTTGTCAGTGTTTTGGGGGGTTGATGACTCCGACTCCCGGAGGACCAAATCACCCACTTCAAACCTCCTCAGCCTCACCTTCTGGTTGTAGTGTCGGGCCGTTCTTTGCTGATAGATAGCCAACCTCAACATAGCAGAGTCCCGAACTTCTTCCAGTTGATCCAGATTTGTTTTCAAACCCGCGTCATTGTATAGTTCTTTGTATTGACTGACTCGAAGAGTGGGGGATCCGATCTCAACAGGTATGAGTGCATCAGTCCCGTATGCCAGTTTGAACGGAGTCTCTAGTTGTTGTCCTCGGAGTAGTCCGATACGCCCACAAAACGCTGAGTAACTCTTCGGGCCACCGACCCTTTAATTCATCCAACCTTCGCTTTATTCCGTTGAGCAGGGTTCGGTTGGTCACTTCCACTTGACCGTTCGACTGGGGGTGGGCGACTGAAGTCTTGCGATGCTGAATTTCCAATTCTTTCTGAAAGCCTTCGAACTTAGACCCCACAAACTGTCTGCCATTATCTGAGACCACTGCCATTGGGATACCAAAACGAAAGACCACTCCTTCTTTGAAAAATTTTAGACATTCTTGTTCGGTGATCTTCTGCAATGGCTTGGCTTCGACCCATTTCGTCATATAGTCGATAACTACGATCACAAAACTAACTTGTTTCTTGGCCTTCGACAGAGGCCCTAGGATGTCGATTCCCCATATAGCAAAGAGAATCAGGGATAAGACCGAATACATCTCTTCGGGAGGTTGATGTGGGACGGTGCTGTTCAGCTGACACTTGGGACATCTTCTGACGAATTCCTTGGCCTCTGTGTAGATAGTTGACCAGTAATACCCCTGCCTCAAAATCTTATGTGCCAATGACTTGGCTCCCATGTGATCTCCACAGATCCCTTTATGTACTTCCCGAAGAGTGTAATCAGCCTCTGATGACATTAAGCATTTGAGCAGCGGGGAGCTAAAGGCCCTTCTGTATAGGTCTCCGTCTATGAGGACGAAGTTCGAACTCCTGTGTTTAACTTTTCTTGCAAGGATTCGGTCTGAAGGTAGAGTCTCATCTGCCAGATACGTGATGTAAGGTGTGAGCCAGCAGTCGAGTCGGTCCAAAGCCAGCACCTCTGTCCTCGAAACACTCGGTCGTTCCAAAACCTCTAGGTATACCGACCCGTTGAAGGAACTTGCTTCGGTGGTTGCCAGCCTAGCTAGGGCATTTGCTACTGTGTTATCTGACCGGTCCACCCCCTGACAACTGTGTGATTTTATATGCCTGACGAAATCACCAAAACAGCAGGCCAAAATCGCGCTAACGGTTGATGGAGTAATTGTTGTGAAATTAAACTCACGAAATACACTCACATAAACATAAATAAAGAAATATAAAGTATGAACACAAGAATTTACGCGAAAACCCAATTGGGAAAAAACCACGGAGAGAGAGAGTAATCCACTATAATAATATTGGGAGTACAAGTTGTGTATTTGTGTTATATCTCTTGTGCCCTATGATATTGTCTCCTATTTTGTTCCCCCTTCAACCCTAGCTTGTTAGCCGTATATATAGAAGTCACCTCCACCCGAATCCAACTAGGAGAAGGACTCCTTATCCCTCCAAATAAGGAAACATAATTCTATTTTAATAAGGACTTCCACTGTCACAATAAATACACATGGGCTGCATCACCAGATCCGGACCATTAAATAGATTGGGCTGCACCATTGCTAGACCCAAATAATCACATCCCAACATTGCCCCCCAGTTTCTTATTTATAAGAAACTTATAAATGAGAGAGTATACAAATTTATCCCAACAAAACGACCATATATGCCGAAGACAAAATATCACAACCGAACCAACCTTATCGCAACCGAACCAACCTTATCACTACCGAAGATATAAAGAACCAACCTTATACCAACCGAACCAACCTTATCACTACCGAAGATATAAAGAACCAACCTTATCACAACCGAACCAACCTTATCACTACCGAAGATATAAAGAACCCACCTTATCACAACCGAAGATATAGAGAACCAACCTTATCACAACCGTACCAACCTTATAACTACCGAAGATATAGAGAACCAACCTTATCACAACCGAACCAACCTTATCACTACCGAAGAGATAGAGAACCAACCTTATCACAACCGAACCAACCTTATCACTACCGAAGATATAAAGAACCAACCTTATCACAACCGAACTGACCTTATCACTACCGAAGATATAAAGAACCCACCTTATCACAACCGAAGATATAGAGAACCAACCTTATCACTACCGAAGATATAAAGAACCAACCTTATCACAACCGAACCAACCTTATCACTACCAAACACTAATTATAAAGTTCGTTCCGAGGAACTAAACGTATTCGTTCCAAAGAACTGTATAAATGTTTATTTTGACCATTTAGGAGGACATCGGTCCATCCCGAAGGATATTGTCCGATCGAGAGGACGATGGACCATCCTGAATGAAGTAATCCGTTCGGAAGGACGACGGTCTGTCCCGAAGGAAGTTGTCCATTCGAGAGGACGTCGGTCCGTCCCGAAGGAAGTAATCCGTTTGGGAGAACGACGGTCCGTCCCGAAGGAAGTTGTCCGTTCGAGAGGACGTCGGTCCGTCCCGAAGGAAGTAATCCGTCTCGAAGGAAGTTTACCAGACCTTATACCGCCATTCGACCTTTTATCCCCATATGTTGACAGCTGAAGATATGATGATATAGTCCGAGGCGAACTCTAATTATCGGAAGAGGATTGTTGTTGTCCAAAGTGGGTTGTTGCCCAAATGTCACGGGAGAGCCGCCAAAAGTCCAACAAAGTATGAAATGTAATTGACCTTCTGCTATCATGCTCGCCAAAAATAATAAAGAAAGAGAAACAACTTAGCTTTAGTTGAATTAGTAATGGTTCTGCACGTGATCCGGATCCAAATACTTCAAATAATTGCATCGTCTTCATTATATCTCGGTAATTGGTGATTAAAAAATAACAGTATAAAAACGTTCCCACAAACGGCACCAATGTTAACGCCTGATTTTGTACGCCTGACGAAATCACCAAAACAGCAGGCCAAAATCGCGCTAACGGTTGATGGAGTAATTGTTGTGAAATCAAACTCACGAAATACACTCACATAAACATAAATAAAGAAATATAAAGTATGAAAACAAGAATTTACGTGAAAACCCAATTGGGAAAAAACCACGGAGAGAGAGAGAGTAATCCACTATAATAATATTGGGAGTACAAGTTGTGTATTTATGTTATATCTCTTGTGCCCTATGATATTGTCTCCTATTTTGTTCCCCCTTCAACCCTAGCTTGCTAACCGTATATATAGAAGTCACCTCCATCCGAATCCAACTAGGAGAATGATTCCTTATCCCTCCAAATAAGGAAACATAATCCTATTTTAATAAGGACTCTTCCGCTGTCACAATAAATACATATGGGCTGCATCACCAGATCCAGACCATTAAATAGATTGGGCTGCACCATGACTAGACCCAAATAATCACATCCCAACATTAGGGTTTTATGTTTTATGTAGAGGACGTAACATTTATCATTAGTATTCATAGCTTAATATATTTTGAGACTAAGGCATTGTGCCATTGTGGTCACCTGGCATCCTTGTCTTGCATCATCGGTGACTTTGTGGAGTATTATTCTTTTAAAAGGGCACGTTTACTAGGCTCACTACAGTTCCTAAATGTACTACAATTCCTTGTACCATCTCATCTACTACCCACTAGTGGAACATGGTGACCTTGAGGGCGCTCTTGCTAGTGGTCTACTAGTAACCAGAGCTTAGTTTCTCTTTCTCATGGCCTTTAATGTCTGCTTCATTGAATCTAAATAATTATTATTATTATCCTAATAAAGTTTCAACCTTGCTACATAAGAGAAAAGATGGAAGGATGAAAGAATCTGTCTCCTATTGAGACATTGTGGATTGACTTAATGGGCTGTAGCTAGATCTTTCTCTTTGCTTGTTTTAGATTTTTTCAATTTCAAGTGCTTTATAATTCTGGTCAAGCAATATTCAATGCCACCCAAAGTGTGTCCAGATCAACTAATAATAAAATTATGCGGTAATACTCTTGTAGAACTTTTGCTGCTGTTGGTGTAGATCCTGTAGTCATGGGTGTCGGCCCAGCTGTTGCAATTCCAGCTACAGTTAAATCTGCTGGTCTTGAACTTGATAATATTGATTTTTGAGATCAATGAGGTAATGATGATATAGTATATACATATTATTTTTTTTATAGTGATATTGATGTTAGAATGGCTTCTATATTGTGCAACAATTCCAAGATTATTTCCCCTACTACAGGCTTTTGGATCTCAATTTGTGTATTGCCAAAAGAAGCTGGAACTCGATCCAGCAAAGATCAATGTCAATGGAGGTGCAATGGCTATGGGGCATCCTTTGGGTGCAACAGGTATTTGCTACATAAACTTGCATCCTTTTACCCTCCTCTGTCTTTGATTGGAAATTTATGTGTTACTAAATTTATCAGGATTATTTTTATTTAGCACATATGTTATTAGGGAACTCTTCCAATTATTCAGATAATTCTTGGACAACTTTCTTCTAAAATATATTTTTCACTTGCATTTTAAATGTTGGCCTTTTCCTTGTTTCCTTCAGCAAGTGGACTAGTTTTGTAGGTTATAGTGTGTTTACCTTTCTTTTTGTAGTCGGAATGTAACCTATATGATATTGAAGATTTACTTCGTGAATCTCTTCTTTATATATGTCACAAATGTGTTGGGTAATAAAAAATGTCTGTTTTTATCTTTTGTAATAGGATGTAAGCATGCTGCAGATAATAATCCCGTCTTATTATTAGTTTTGTTTATTATTTTTTTCTGTTTTTTGACGAATAATCTTGATTTTTTGAAAGACTGCATTTTTTCCCTCTTCTTTATCCGCTTTCGCCAATTAGAATATTAAGTTGTGAGTGTGGCTTTTAACCTAAAACTTCCATGCATTACATGGTTCGGTTATGGAATGAGGTTATAGATTGTATTTAAAATTATTAACTAAATCACTCAACATGATCTAGTGGATATGTTAATGCCCCTTGCTCTGTAACTTATCCAGTAAAAGGTTAAAAAATAAGCCTTGTTGTGTATAATTGTTCTTACATTCTCTATTTTCTCTAAACTGAGGTGTGTATGTTGCTGAGGTTAATTTCAGTCTAAATTATATTGGTTCTTGTAGAAATTGTTATTTGCCAAGTGCAACCCATTTACACGAGACCCTAGGATATAAAATCTCTACATTACTAGAATATGTAATAAATTAAAAAGAATGGAGAATGATCCATTTCTTATTGGCTGATGCGCAACTTGTGAACAGTCTGACTTCTCTTTCACCCTTTCTGGAATCTGAATATAGAATTTGAAGGGCTTTTGGCTACCAATTCAGCCCCTAGTTACGTGAAAACTTAAAAAGTTATAATAGTAAAGCTGTATGGAGTTTTGCTTTCTTTTACTATGTTTCTTTCCCTTTTGATTTTCATGATTTTGTACATATGTAAACAGGAGCTCGGTGTGTTGCCACGTTGTTGCATGAGATGAAGCGTCGCGACAGAGACTATCGCTTCGGTGTTGTGTCACTGTGCATAGGTGTGCCTCTCTCTCTCTCTCTCTCTTTGTCCCTGTGCCTGTGTGTGTGTGTGTATTAAGAAATTAACTCTAATTATTTGCAGGCACGGGGATGGGGGTTGTTTCTGTTTTTGAAAGAGGGGACGTATGTGATGAAACTTGCAATGCTCGTAAAATTGAGTCCAACAACTTCCTCTCCAAGGATACTAGATAGAATTCATATGTTTCATACATTACCCTTCTGTAGTGTAACCAATAATATCACAGTTTGGGTTAGAATTCTAATAAAGCTGTCATAGAAAATAAATCTTTGGTGACAAATTATATCGTCAATATTATATATTCATTTAGTCACAACAATTAATTGTCACTATTAATAACTCTTTCTGTGACGAGATGTATCGTCACCATAAGTATTTAATTAGTGACATTATAAAATGTCTTAAAAAGTAACTCTTTGGTGACAAATTATTTTGTAATATTATTTAAAATATGAAATGACAACGACATAATTGTCATGTTAAATATATTATTTGGTGACAAATTGTTCTGTCATTTATTTTCTTATTTTTGGTGACGATAAACACAATAACATGAAGAAAGAATAATCATAAATATGACAATATTGTCGTCATTAAAATTAGATGATTTAAATAGAGCAACATATTTTCGTCACTAAAACAATATCATTTAATGACGAAAAACGATTTTTGTCATTTAATGCACCAAGTTTTGATGACGAAACATAATATAGAGTGACGAAAGTTTCATTCAAATAGCGACGCTATTAACATCACTAAAAATAATTAATTATAGTGACGATGTAGATCGTCACCATAAGTTAAAACATTTAGTGACGACATTAAATATTGTCAAATAAACCTAATACCACGTTCATACGGTGACGGTGTCTGTGACGATTAACAATCGTCACCAAATGTTTTAGTGACGAAAAATGAATTTTATGTGACAAATTTTAGCGTCATTTTTTGTGTGATTTCTTGCAGTGAATACACAATAATTGACCAATCATCCTCAATACGTACATACAGTATATTTTTATAGCACTGAAAAATTAAAATATAATTAATATTATATTATTATTCTCATTTCTTGATAAAAATTCAAAATTAGGGTTTGGATTCTATATCTGATTTATTCTTCATATATAACCCTATTAAGTTAAAAATAATTAACTCAATTAATCTTACATAAATTCATATAATAAAATAAATAATTATTATAATAATTCTAAAAATCATTTCATATATTATTTAAATAATATATAATTATATTTTTATGGAAAATAATTAATAAAAATATTTCTACTTTAAAATTAATTATTATAAGAATATAGTTTATAATAATCAATAATTCTAAAATAAAATTATTTGTAAATATTCATGTAATAAATATATTTTTATTTATCACATAAATACATATACACATTATCTTGTACAAATTCTCATCTTTAAAATAATAATAATAATAAAAATTTATACGCAAAATTTCTTATTTATTTATATAGAAAATATTGGGTTGTTACATTCACCATCCCTTATAAAAATTTCGTCCCCAGAATCACCGTTTTAAAACCTATACATACTCGGGTACATAGCATACACAATCATTACAAGTAAATCTCGATCATAATTTGATTGAACTTATCTTTAACTATTTATATAAAGCTTGTCTTTCTGATTAAACGGAAATTTGATTTCTAAAATAACTCAAATTCCTCCCTCAAAATTTCTTTAGAAATAATTTACTATATATATGAAAATCATGTATATAAGAAAATAAAAGTTATTCGAATAATACCTGGAGTTCCATTGCCAGCTGCCGCCGTATCCTGGACTGTCATGTTGAAGACCCTTGTAGTAAATTTTGTCGGCTTGCTAGATGATGTTGGTCCTGTGATCGCCAAAGTTCCGCCGCCTTTCCCCATGTTCACGCTTTCTGCCTCCGTCCTCCTTTTCGGACAGTCCTTCACCTTATGCTCATTTGATCCGCACAGAAAACACCCACTTATAGTTCTAGGATTGGGGCAGTTGGGAGAGATATGACCCTCTTGCCCACACTTAAAATATACAAATTTACCTTTTAGACATTCCCCCAAATGGTTCTTTCCACAGTTCCTACATTGCACCACCTGCTTCTTCTTTGTACCTTCCTGCTTCACCCGCATACCCCCAAAGTTGTTTCCCTTTCTCTTTTCACTCCTATTCCCACTGTTTGTTTCTACCTTCCCAGCTCCCTCAACCTTACCCTTGTTCCTTCTTTCCTTGTTGTAGATGCTCATGGCCTCAATCCCCTTCTCAGTAATAATAGCTTTCTCTATGAGTGCAGCAAATGTAGGGATTTGCAATACTGTCACCTTATTGTAGAGCCAGGGTTTTAATCCCAGCTCAAACCTTCTCGCTTTTCTAGCCTCCGTATCAACTTGATGCGGGGCAAACCTAGCCAACTCATTAAACTTAGCGGCGTATTCTGACACCGTCATATTTTCCTGCTTCAATTTCAGAAATTTTACCTCCATCTTAGCCTACATTACATACTAGATGAAAAATAGTTTTCGAAAAATAAAGTTTTAAACCCTTCCCAAGCAACTACACCTGCTCCTATCCTCGCTTGATTCGTTTCCCACCAAAAATTTGCTTCACCCTTCATCATGTAAGTGGCAAAAGCGGTCTTTTGCCCCTCAGCTACCCTAGCTATAACGAATGCCTTTTCGATTTTCTTAACCCAAGTTTGGGCTTCTACAAGGTCAGTTGTACCTTTGAATTCTGGCGGTTCCACAGCCTTGAAGTCCTTGAAGTTTGCCAAGCGGTTGTCTGACTGGTTCCCTACGGCTGGAATTCCTTATTGCATTGCCTGAGCTACCATGTTTGCAAATTACTGCATTGGATCTGGTTGTTGTCCCCCAACGTTATTGACAGATTCTTCTGCCCTTTGATTTCTAGTTTGACGTCTTGGCGGCATTATCTGATTAAATAAAACATAATTTAACTTACATTCTAAACCTTATCACATAATTTTAATATATTAAACTTGTTTCATTACTCAAACATAAGTTCATTTTCAGTAAGTCGTAGTAATTTACATAACATAGCCCATATTACTATCCCTTTGTGACCACAAAAGTCGGGATTTACAACCTTAACTTATACAAAAGTTGAGAATATTACATTACACAGACATAGATATTACAAATATTACATTAAACATACCTACACCATAGAACCTATACTACCTATTCACTAAGTCTTTTTCTTGATCTTAGACAACTTTTTGCCTGATTACCTTCTATTCCACAAATAAAACAGACACATTACTTTGGATTGGGACAATGAGGAGAGAAATGTCCATCATGTCCGCAATTGTAGCAAATACTTTCCCCTTTCCTGCATACACCTTCATGTTTCTTGTCACAATTTGCACACCTTTCTATTCGATTAATTTTTCCATGATTGTTATCAGGATTTCCTATATCACGGTCCTTCATCTTTCTTTTCCACTTCTTGCTCGGAGCTGCGCACACTTTGTTGCTTTTAGCTCTAATTTGGTCAATTTGGATTTTAAGCTTATCTTGTTCTTCCATTGTTTCTATTAATGCTTTTCGCAGTTGACTATTTAGTATTTTTTCTATTTTCCACAGCTTTTACAAAGAGGAATTCTGGTCCTGCAGATTCTGTACTTCGGTTGATGCTTGATCAACTCCAACTTCAGTGTCCGAATCACTATCTGTCAATTCCACCATTTTCGGATCTGGTATTACGTTTTCCACAATAACTACCTCATCGAGGTTGCTTTCACTTTGAGCCTCTATCTCAGCTATTGGCTTTGATATCGGCTCCTTCTTTACGATCCGAGGGTATCCTAATCCTTTTTCACCTGACATCTACACACATAAATTATCCTGATTAGCATATAATATATACACATAACAAACAATAATTTTGTATAGGTTATCTTTTATTTGGTTTGACGATGAATTTATCCGATTCATCTCTTTTTAAACTCTATATGAGTTATTTATATTTTCAACGTTTCCCTCGGTTCTAAGGTTATAGCCTAAGGTTTATCCCTCCTAAGGTTTTTAACCCTAAGCTCTGATACCAACCTGTGACGCCCCCAAATTTCGGTACTTGAAACCCGAACTCGGTGCTTCACGATACCATTCTATAAGCGGAATATAACTAATAATAATAACAATAATATAGATTATCAAATATAATTTACATATTATCAGAGTTTTTAATCCCAAGTACGAAACCTTTAAACATTCGTTACATTACATGATAATTAATATATATCATCATTATCATAATAAAGTCTAGTTATTATAAAAGATAGCATTATCATTCATTCAACGACCTTCCCTTTCCCTTTGTTCTTGGCAGAGCCTTCAGGTTGTTCACACTTAGCTGAAAACATTTAAATTAAGCAAGGATGAGCAATTGAGTGCCCAGCAAGTAATAGCAACAATGACAGTTAGCTGAACGAATTAAATATTTTTCTTTGAACGATACTTCTATAACAAATCAACAGTTGTGAAGTAAGCAGAACCAATAATAAACAACATATCCTTTCGATTTCAAATTTTTAAAACTACGTACTGACTATAAATGAGGATCAGCTGACAGACTTTGAACATTATTTTCTATTTTCAAAAAGGTTAAACAGAACTTCATCTGTAAACCGTCATAATTTACGGGCACGGGGGTGATCAGCCCGTTATGTCCTGTATTGATCAATACTACATTCAAGGACGATATTTTCGTCCAGCATATCCGCCTTAGGCGTATAAAAGTTTCCCATATTTGGGATGTTCATACCAGTCTAGAATCCGAACCAAAAAAATTCAGTTGGATAACAATAAAGTTCTTATCTTGTTCAACATCAATTTTTAAATTTGTGTCTAGCCAGATCAAATAGTTTAGACGACTTTTAATTCAACGTGTACATACTAGACACCGATAAGTATGTATCAACATGTGATAAAATATAATGATTATCCAAGTGAGGACACTTGTATAATCATGTTTAGAAATTAACGAACAAAATATATAATTTGATTTACAATAACAGAATAAAAGGAACTTGTACAACAATCATAATTTAATAACTTGCTTATACAGAATCATTGGATAAGTGTACACAAAGGTTGAAATATTTGAACAATTGAAATGAATAGTTCAGATATTATCTTACGCATGTCCGTTGCATAAAGTAAATGCAGAGGTTTAGATACTTGCCTTGTCTGCTGCTTACACACTTAGATTTATCTTTTATATCAAGCCCTATCATCAAATAGATCATTCGTTCGATTAGAATAACATATCATATCATATTGTACTGCTAGTTGCAGTCAGCATATAACCTAATCACATTGTCATGCAAGTTTAACAACCATTGAATCACAAATAAATATTTATCAAGTCAATCTATCTAAGTCCAGATCAATTTCTGAAATATGTCGGTGTACTGACAACTTTATTGGGTAATTATCGAGTCTAAGACTCTATCCTGTAACTTAGTATCAGTCATATTACTTTTAAATGACTTAATATAATTTTAAAATATTTACTATAATTTATCATGAATTTTCAAGCATCGGAATCATTATTAAATGATTTAAATATTAAACAATTCTATTATCATTAATATTTAATTACTATTAAACTATTAACGAAATCATTGCCACAATATTAAAGTTATTTATAAATACTCAAAATACTTTTAAAGTATTAATATTACCCTTAAATTATTTTTAAAATAATTAAATCCATTTTTAAATAATTACCATTAATATTTAAATATTAATGTACTATTTATCAAAATAGTAAAAGTCATTAATTATAGCTTAAAATATTTTTAATTCATTTATATCCTTTTTAAATGATTTTTAAATTAATAAAATCATTTTTAAACTATTTATTTAATATAATTATTAAATATATTTAATATCATTTAATATTAAATTAATATCATTAATATTAAATTATTAATGAAATTATTCATTAAATATTAAAAGTTATATTTTATAACTTAAAATATTTTTAAATACCTTATTATTATTTAAAATGATTTTTAATATAATAAAATTATTTTTTTAATTAATTTATTTAATTAATTTAGTAAATAACTTAAATATCATTAATATTAATTTATTAATGAAATTTATCACAAAATATTAAAAGTCATTAAAAATAACTTAAAATATTTTCTTATATCATTATATAATTTTAAATGATTTTTCAAATATTAAAATCATTTTTAAATAATTTATTTAATATAATAATTAAATAAATTAAATACCTTTAATATTCTAAAAATATTAAATATTTATGAAATATATTCAAAATAATTAAAAACTAATTTTCAGAATTTAAAATAATTTTTAATAATTTATTTTGTATTTTTAATAATTAAAAACTAATTTTCTATAACTATTTAATAAAAATATAATTTTTATAAATAATCTGTAGCTAAAGACCACCTATAACGACATAACCGTCGCTATAGGTGTTCTTCATGCAAACCCAGAACACCATGTCAGTTACCGAGGTGCCTTGTTTGACCAAGAATTGAGAACTGTGTAATGCGTTTCTGGGTATGTTATTGGTTAGATCTTATAGTACTAATGTTAGACTACAAGATCCAACAACAAACATGATCATAACATGCATAACCAACGAGATTTGGAGTCTTGAACAAGCTGTCAGAGCTGTTCTTCATTTTCTAGGTTACCCAGAAATGAAGAACAGTTCGACTGACTAGTTTTGGGCTTCCATAACTTGTTGATCATGTAATGGTTTTGTGATCTATAAGCTTCAGTATGTAGCCAACATGTCAAGGAAGAAATACATCACAAAACATAAACAAAGCAACCACAGAATCACAAGATCCATGCTGGTCAAACCTTGTCAGAGATCACGTTCTTGAGTTTTCTAGGTTACCCATAAACTCAGTTCGTGATCATCTGGCCTGCTTCGACCAGCCTCTGACTTCCATCCATTTGATGTTTAGGATATTTTGAGGCATAAACATGTAGTACAAATATCAAGCTATAAACTAGATACAACAACAAACATAAATCAACCAACACAAAAAAGATCCGAGAGCTTGAATATGTTGTCAGGCCCTTTCTGGGCAGTTTCTGGGTTACCCAGAAATGCCTTGTCATGGCCGGTCAACGTGGTTTGACCACGATTATCTTACAATATAAAACTGATCTAGGCCTGATACTTGATCCAGAGCAAAGATCTCATATCATACTACAAGATCAACGCTTAAAATAACAAAAACACATAACATGCCAAGATCTATGGGACCTGACATTAGCTTGTCAAACCATATTTTTCAGTTTTCTAGATTTCTAAAATCTTCAAATTCATCCACTTGGATGTTATGGATCTACAATATACCAACCCAGATCATCAATATAGACTACATATAACATGTTTAACACAAAAAAATATCAAACAACAGATCGATGGTCAGATTTCAAGCAAGGGTTTATACCCTTATTTAAAAAAATTTGATTCTAAGCTTCTGATCTGTTAATGGTAAACGTGGGGCTTGTTTATGGGACTGATCTAGCAAAGGATTTCGTGGGTTTTGAGTTGAGAGAGATAGGTTGAGTGTTTGGAGAGAAATGAGCTAATAAATGAATTTCTCTCTCTCCAAATCTATTTATACAACTAATGTACAATGTATTTGGCTGATTTAGAGACTGATTTGCCGGAGTTCCTAGCACATGGGGTGGTTGAAGTGGTTCACCAACTAAACCTAAGGTCAAAACCTATAAGTTAGCTTCAATAATGCAAATGGCAATTTGGTCTTTTGTATTTCTAATTTAATGGCATTCTTGTCATTTGGTAAACCCTTAGGGTTTGACCCTTAGGGTTTAACCCTAAGGTTTAGCACAAAGCACTTGCAATAACTAGCAATTAGGGTTTACAAAAAAAATAAATAAAAAATTTAGTTTCTAAAATTTGTAATTAGGGTTTTCTTATTTAGGTTAGTTTTCTAATTACTTTATACAGGAACATTAGAGTTCAATATTACTAATTACAATTAACCTTACTAATTAAACAATTAGGGTTTACAATTAGTAATTAGGTTTTAAAATTACTAATTAGGGTTTCTAATTATTAAATTAGGGTTCTAATCATTTGGGTTTTAAATTACTAATTAGGTTTTCCCTAATTAGCAATAATATCTATCATACATGATATTAATCACATTAACATAATTTCTGACTGATCATAAACTCCAGCTTAGTTTTTAAATTAGGGTTTTATAATTAGGGTTTTTCTAAAGATTAGGGTTTTCTAGATTTTAATTAAGGTTTACCTAATTAATCATTTAATACACAATATAAATCATATAACACAGTTATATAACAGTCTTGAATTTTTCATTTGAATTTAAAGATAGGGTTAAACAAATTAATGCTAGGGTTTGGTCATAATGCACAATAATTGACCAACCATCCTCAATACGTACATACAGTACATTTTTATAACACTGAAAAAATTAAAATATAATTATTATTATATTATTATTCTCATTCCTTGATTAAAATCCAAAATTAGGGTTTGGATTCCATATCTGATTTATTCTTCATATATAACCCTATTAAGTTAAAAATAATTAACTCAATTAATCTTACATAAATTCATATAATAAAATAAATAATTATTATAATAATTCTAAAAATTATTTCATATATTATTTAAATAATATATAATTATATTTTCATGAAAAATAATTAATAAAATTATTTCTACTTTAAAATAAATTAATATAAGAATATACTTTATAATAATCAATAATTCTAAAATAAAATTATTTGTAAATATTCATGTAATAAATATATTTTTATTTATCACAAAAATACATATACACATTATCTTGTACAAATCCTCATCTTTAAAATAATAATAATAAAAAATTTATACGCAAAATTTCTTATTTATTTATATAGAAAATATTGGGTTGTTACATTCACCATCCCTTATAAAAATTTCGTCCCCGGAATCACCGTTTTAAAACCTATACATACCCGGGTACATAGCATACACAATCATTGCAAGTAAATCTCGATCATAATTTGATTGAACTTATCTTTAACTATTTATATAAAGCTTGTCTTTCTGATTAAACGGAAATTTGATTTCTAAAATAACTCAAATTCCTCCCTCAAAATTTCTTTAGAAATAATTTACTATATATATGAAAATCATGTATATAAGAAAATAAAAGTTATTCGAATAATACCTGGAGTTCCATTGCCAGCTGCCGCCGTATCCTGGACTGTCATGTTGAAGACCCTTGTAGTAGATTTTGTCGGCTTGCTAGATGATGTTGGTCCTGTGATCGCCAAAGTTCCGCCGCCTTTCCCCATGTTCACGCTTTCTGCCTCCGTCCTCCTTTTCGGACAGTCCTTCACCTTATGCTCCTTTGATCCGCACAGAAAACACCCACTTATAGTTCTAGGATTGGGGCAGTTGGGAGAGATATGACCCTCTTGCCCACACTTAAAACATACAAATTTACCTTTTAGACATTCCCCCAAATGGTTCTTTCCACAGTTCCTACATTGCACCACCTGCTTCTTCTTTGTACCTTCCTGCTTCACCCGCATACCCCCAAAGTTGTTTCCCTTTCTCTTTTCACTCCTATTCCCACTGTTTGTTTCTACCTTCCCAGCTCCCTCAACCTTACCCTTGTTCCTTCTTTCCTTGTTGTAGAGGCTCATGGCCTCAATCCCCTTCTCAGTAATAATAGCTTTCTCTATGAGTGCAGCAAATGTAGGGATTTGCAATACTGCCACCTTATTGTAGAGCCAGGGTTTTAATCCCAGCTCAAACCTTCTCGCTTTTCTAGCCTCCGTATCAACTTGATGCGGGGCAAACCTAGCCAACTCATTAAACTTAGCGGCGTATTCTGACACCGTCATATTTTTCTGCTTCAATTTCAGAAATTTTACCTCTATCCTAGCCTACATTACATACTAGATGAAAAATAGTTTTCGAAAAATAAAGTTTTAAACCCTTCCCAAGCAACTACACCTGCTCCTGCCCTCGCTTGATTCGTTTCCCACCAAAAATTTGCTTCACCCTTCATCATGTAAGTGGCAAAAGCGGTCTTTTGCCCCTCAGCTACCCTAGCTATAACGAATGCCTTTTCGATTTTCTTAACCCAAGTTTGGGCTTCTACAAGGTCAGTTGTACCTTTGAATTCTGGCGGTTCCACAGCCTTGAAGTCCTTGAAGTTTGCCAAGCGGTTGTCTGACTGGTTCCCTACGGCTGGAATTCCTTATTGCATTGCCTGAGCTACCATGTTTGCAAATTACTGCATTGGATCTGGTTGTTGTCCCCCAACGTTATTGACAGATTCTTCTGCCCTTTGATTTCTAGTTTGACGTCTTGGCGGCATTATCTGATTAAATAAAACATAATTTAACTTACATTCTAAACCTTATCACATAATTTTAATATATTAAACTTGTTTCATTGCTCAAACATAAGTTCATTTTCATTAAGTCGTAGTAATTTACATAACATAGCCCATATTACTATCCCTTTGTGACCACAAAAGTCGGGATTTACAACCTTAACTTATACAAAAGTTGAGAATATTACATTACACAGACATAGATATTACAAATATTACATTAAATATACCTACACCATAGAACCTATACTACCTATTCACTAAGTCTTTTTCTTGATCTTGGACAACTTTTTGCCCGATTACCTTCTATTCCACGAATAAAACAGACACATTGCTTTGGATTGGGACAATGAGGAGAGAAATGTCCATCATGTCCGCAATTGTAGCAAATATTTTCCCCTTTCCTGCATACACCTTCATGTTTCTTGTCACAATTTGCACACCTTTCTATTCGATTAATTTTTCCATGGTTGTTATCAGGATTTCCTATATCACGGTCCTTCATCTTTCTTTTCCACTTCTTGCTCGGAGCTGCGCACACTTTGTTGCTTTTTGCTCTAATTTGGTCAATTTGGATTTTAAGCTTATCTTGTTCTTCCATTGTTTCTATTAATGCTTTTCGCAGTTGACTATTTAGTATTTTTTCTATTTTCCACAGCTTTTACAAAGAGGAATTCTGGTCCTGCAGATTCTGTACTTCGGTTGATGCTTGATCAACTCCAACTTCAGTGTCCGAATCACTATCTGTCAATTCCACCATTTTCGGATCTGGTATTACGTTTTCCACAATAACCACCTCATCGAGGTTGCTTTCACTTTGAGCCTCTATCTCAGCTATTGGCTTTGATATCGGCTCCTTCTTTACGATCCGAGGGTATCCTAATCCTTTTTCACCTGACATCTACACACATAAATTATCCTGATTAGCATATAATATATACACATAACAAACAATAATTTTGTATAGGTTATCTTTTATTTGGTTTGACGATAAATTTATCCGATTCATCTCTTTTTAAACTCTATATGAGTTATTTATATTTTCAACGTTTCCCTCGGTTCTAAGGTTATAGCCTAAGGTTTATCCCTCCTAAGGTTTTTAACCCTAAGCTCTGATACCAACCTGTGACGCCCCCAAATTTCGGTACTTGAAACCCGAACTCGGTGCTTCACGATACCATTCTATAAGCGGAATATAAATAATAATAATAACAATAATATAGATTATCAAATATAATTTACATATTATCAGAGTTTTTAATCCCAAGTACGAAACCTTTAAACATTCGTTACATTACATGATAATTAATATATATCATCATTATCATAATAAAGTCTAGTTATTATAAAAGATAGCATTATCATTCATTCAACGACCTTCCCTTTCCCTTTGTTCTTGGCAGAGCCTTCAAGTTGTTCACACTTAGCTGAAAACATTTAAATTAAGCAAGGATGAGCAATTGAGTGCCCAGCAAGTAATAACAACAATGACAGTTAGCTGAACGAATTAAATATTTTTCTTTGAACGATACTTCTATAACAAATCAACAGTTGTGAAGTAAGCAGAACCAATAATAAACAACATATCCTTTCGATTTCAAATTTTTAAAACTACGTACTGACTATAAATGAGGATCAGCTGACAGACTTTGAACATTATTTTCTATTTTCAAAAAGGTTAAACAAAACTTCATCTGTAAACCATCATAATTTACGTGCACGGGGGTGATCAGCCCGTTATGTCCTGTATTGATCAATACTACATTCAAGGACGATATTTTCGTCCAGCATATCCGCCTTAGGCGTATAAAAGTTTCCCATATTTGGGATGTTCATACCAGTCTAGAATCCGAACCAAAAAAATTCAGTTGGATAACAATAAAGTTCTTATCTTGTTCAACATCAATTTTTAAATTTGTGTCTAGCCAGATCAAATAGTTTAGACGACTTTTAATTCAACGTGTACATACTAGACACCGATAAGTATGTATCAACATGTGATAAAATATAATGATTATCCAAGTGAGGACACTTGTATAACCATGTTTAGAAATTAAAGAACAAAATATATAATTTGATTTACAATAACAGAATAAAAGGAACTTGTACAACAATCATAATTTAATAACTTGCTTATACAGAATCATTGGATAAGTGTACACAAAGGTTGAAATATTTGAACAATTGAAATGAATAGTTCAGATATTATCTTACGCATGTCCGTTGCATAAAGTAAATGCAAAGGTTTAGATACTTGCCTTGTCGTCTGCTTACACACTTAGATTTATCTTTTATATCAAGCCCTATCATCAAATAGATCATTCGTTCGATTAGAATAACATATCATATCATATTGTACTGCTAGTTGCAGTCAGCATATAACCTAATCACATTGTTATGTAAGTTTAACAACCATTGAATCACAAATAAATATTTATCAAGTCAATCTATCTAAGTCCAGATCAATTTCTGAAATATGTCGGTGTACTGACAACTTTATTGGGTAATTATCGAGTCTAAGACTCTATCCTGTAACTTAGTATCAGTCATATTACTTTTAAATGACTTAATATAATTTTAAAATATTTATTATAATTTATCATGAATTTTCAAACATCGGAATCATTATTAAATGACTTAAATATTAAACAATTCTATTATCATTAATATTTAATTACTATTAAACTATTAACGAAATCATTGCCACAATATTAAAGTTATTTATAAATACTCAAAATACTTTTAAAGTATTAATATTACCCTTAAATGATTTTTAAAATAATTAAAACTATTTTTAAATAATTACCATTAATATTTAAATATTAATGTACTATTTATCAAAATAGTAAAAGTCATTAATTATAGCTTAAAATATTTTTAATTCATTTATATCATTTTTAAATGATTTTTAAATTAATAAAATCATTTTTAAACTATTTATTTAATATAATTATTAAATATATTTAATATCATTTAATATTAAATTAATATCATTAATATTAAATTATTAATGATATTATTCATTAAATATTAAAAGTTATATTTTATAACTTAAAATATTTTTAAATACCTTATTATTATTTAAAATGATTTTTAATATAATAAAATTATTTTTTTAATTAATTTATTTAATTAATTTAGTAAATAACTTAAATATCATTAATATTAATTTATTAATGAAATTTATCACAAAATATTAAAAGTCATTAAAAATAACTTAAAATATTTTCTTAAATCATTATATAATTTTAAATGATTTTTCAAATATTAAAATCATTTTTAAATAATTTATTTAATATAATAATTAAATAAATTAAATACCTTTAATATTCTAAAAATATTAAATATTTATGAAATATATTCAAAATAATTAAAAACTAATTTTCAGAATTTAAAATAATTTTTAATAATTTATTTTGTATTTTTAACAATTAAAAACTAATTTTCTATAACTATTTAATAAAAATATAATTTTTATAAATAATATGTCGCTAAAGACCACGTATAGCGACATAACCGTCGCTATAGGTGTTCTTCATGCAAACCCAGAACACCATGTCAGTTACCGAGGTGCCTTGTTTGACCAAGAATTGAGAACTGTGTAATGCGTTTCTGGGTATGTTATTGGTCAGATCTTATAGTACTAATGTTAGATTACAAGATCCAACAACAAACATGATCATAACATGCATAACCAACGAGATTTGGAGTCTTGAACAAGCTGTCAGAGCTGTTCTTCATTTTCTAGGTTACCCAGAAATGAAGAACAGTTCGACTGACTAGTTTTGGGCTTCCATAACTTGTTGATCATGTAATGGTTTTGTGATCTATAAGCTTCAGTATATAGCCAACATGTCAAGGAAGAAATACATCCCAAAACATAAACAAAGCAACCACAGAATCACAAGATCCATGCTGGTCAAACCTTGTCAGAGATCACGTTCTTGAGTTTTCTAGGTTACCCATAAACTCAGTTCGTGATCATCTGGCCTGCTTCGACCAGCCTCTGACTTCCATCCATTTGATGTTTAGGATATTTTGAGGCATAAACATGTAGTACAAATATCAAGCTATAAACTAGATACAACAACAAACATAAATCAACCAACACAAAAAAGATCCGAGAGCTTGAATATGTTGTCAGGCCCTTTCTGGGCAGTTTCTGGGTTACCCAGAAATGCCTTGTCATGGCCGGTCAACGTGGTTTGACCACGATTATCTTACAATATAAAACTGATCTAGGCCTGATACTTGATCCAGAGCAAAGATCTCATATCATACTACAAGATCAACGCTTAAAATAACAAAAACACATAACATGCCAAGATCTATGGGACCTGACATTAGCTTGTCAAACCATATTTTTCAGTTTTCTAGATTTCTAAAATCTTCAAATTCATCCACTTGGATGTTATGGATCTACAATATACCAACCCAGATCATCAATATAGACTACATATAACATGTTTAACACAAAAAAAATATCAAACAACAGATCGATGGTCAGATTTCAAGCAAGGGTTTATACCCTTATTTAAAAAAATTTGATTCTAAGCTTCTGATCTGTTAATGGTAAACGTGGGGCTTGTTTATGGGACTGATCTAGCAAAGGATTTCGTGGGTTTTGAGTTGAGAGAGATAGGTTGAGTGTTTGGAGAGAAATGAGCTAATAAATGAATTTCTCTCTCTCCAAATCTATTTATACAACTAATGTACAATGTATTTGGCTGATTTAGAGACTGATTTGCCGGAGTTGCTAGCACAAGGGGTGGTTGAAGTGGTTCACCAACTAAACCTAAGGTCAAAACCTATAAGTTAGCTTTAATAATGCAAATGGCAATTTGGTCTTTTGTATTTCTAATTTAATAGCATTCTTGTCATTTGGTAAACCCTTAGGGTTTGACCCTTAGGGTTTAACCCTAAGGTTTAGCACAAAGCACTTGCAATAACTAGCAATTAGGGTTTACAAAAAAAATAAATAAATAATTTAGTTTCTAAAATTTGTAATTAGGGTTTTCTTATTTAGGTTAGTTTTCTAATTACTTTATACAGGAACATTATGGTTCAATATTACTAATTACAATTAACCTTACTAATTAAACAATTAGGGTTTACAATTAGTAATTAGGTTTTAAAATTACTAATTAGGGTTTCTAATTATTAAATTAGGGTTCTAATCATTTGGGTTTTAAATTACTAATTAGGTTTTCCCTAATTAGCAATAATATCTATCATACATGATATTAATCACATTAACATAATTTCTGACTGATCATAAACTCCAGCTTAGTTTTTAAATTAGGGTTTTATAATTAGGGGTTTTCTAAAGATTAGGGTTTTCTAGATTTTAATTAAGGTTTACCTAATTAATCATTTAATACACAATATAAATCATATAACACAGTTATATAACAGTCTTGAATTTTCCATTTGAATTTAAAGATAGGGTTAAACAAATTAATGCTAGGGTTTGGTCATAATGCACAATAATTGACCAACCATCCTCAATACGTACATACAGTACATTTTTATAACACTGAAAAAATTAAAATATAATTAATATTATATTATTATTCTCATTCCTTGATTAAAATCCAAAATTAGGGTTTGGATTCCATATCTGATTTATTCTTCATATATAACCCTATTAAGTTAAAAATAATTAACTCAATTAATCTTACATAAATTCATATAATAAAATAAATAATTATTATAATAATTCTAAAAATTATTTCATATATTATTTAAATAATATATAATTATATTTTCATGAAAAATAATTAATAAAATTATTTATACTTTAAAATAAATTAATATAAGAATATACTTTATAATAATCAATAATTCTAAAATAAAATTATTTGTAAATATTCATGTAATAAATATATTTTTATTTATCACAAAAATACATATACACATTATCTTGTACAAATCCTCATCTTTAAAATAATAATAAAAAAAAATTTATACGCAAAATTTCTTATTTATTTATATAGAAAATATTGGGTTGTTACATTCACCATCCCTTATAAAAATTTCGTCCCCGGAATCACCGTTTTAAAACCTATACATACCCGGGTACATAGCATACACAATCATTGCAAGTAAATCTCGATCATAATTTGATTGAACTTATCTTTAACTATTTATATAAAGCTTGTCTTTCTGATTAAACGGAAATTTGATTTCTAAAATAACTCAAATTCCTCCCTCAAAATTTCTTTAGAAATAATTTACTATATATATGAAAATCATGTATATAAGAAAATAAAAGTTATTCGAATAATACCTGGAGTTCCATTGTCAGCTGCCGCCGTATCCTGGACTGTCATGTTGAAGACCCTTGTAGTAGATTTTGTCGGCTTGCTAGATGATGTTGGTCCTGTGATCGCCAAAGTTCCGCCGCCTTTCCCCATGTTCACGCTTTCTGCCTCCGTCCTCCTTTTCGGACAGTCCTTCACCTTATGCTCCTTTGATCCACACAGAAAACACCCACTTATAGTTCTAGGATTGGGGCAGTTGGGAGAGATATGACCCTCTTGCTCACACTTAAAACATACAAATTTACCTTTTAGACATTCCCCCAAATGGTTCTTTCCACAGTTCCTACATTGCACCACCTGCTTCTTCTTTGTACCTTCCTGCTTCACCCGCATACCCCCAAAGTTGTTTCCCTTTCTCTTTTCACTCCTATTCCCACTGTTTGTTTCTACCTTCCCAGCTCCCTCAACCTTACCCTTGTTCCTTCTTTCCTTGTTGTAGAGGCTCATGGCCTCAATCCCCTTCTCAGTAATAATAGCTTTCTCTATGAGTGCAGCAAATGTAGGGATTTGCAATACTGCCACCTTATTGTAGAGCCAGGGTTTTAATCCCAGCTCAAACCTTCTCGCTTTTCTAGCCTCCGTATCAACTTGATGCGGGGCAAACCTAGCCAACTCATTAAACTTAGCGGCGTATTCTGACACCGTCATATTTTTCTGCTTTAATTTCAGAAATTTTACCTCCATCCTAGCCTACATTACATACTAGATGAAAAATAGTTTTCGAAAAATAAAGTTTTAAACCCTTCCCAAGCAACTACACCTGCTCCTGCCCTCGCTTGATTCGTTTCCCACCAAAAATTTGCTTCACCCTTCATCATGTAAGTGGCAAAAGCGGTCTTTTGCCCCTCAGCTACCCTAGCTATAACGAATGCCTTTTCGATTTTCTTAACCCAAGTTTGGGCTTCTACAAGGTCAGTTGTACCTTTGAATTCTGGCGGTTCCACAGCCTTGAAGTCCTTGAAGTTTGCCAAGCGGTTGTCTGACTGGTTCCCTACGGCTGGAATTCCTTATTGCATTGCCTGAGCTACCATGTTTGCAAATTACTGCATTGGATCTGGTTGTTGTCCCCCAACGTTATTGACAGATTCTTCTGCCCTTTGATTTCTAGTTTGACGTCTTGGCGGCATTATCTGATTAAATAAAACATAATTTAACTTACATTCTAAACCTTATCACATAATTTTAATATATTAAACTTGTTTCATTGCTCAAACATAAGTTCATTTTCATTAAGTCGTAGTAATTTACATAACATAGCCCATATTACTATCCCTTTGTGACCACAAAAGTCGGGATTTACAACCTTAACTTATACAAAAGTTGAGAATATTACATTACACAGACATAGATATTACAAATATTACATTAAATATACCTACACCATAGAACCTATACTACCTATTCACTAAGTCTTTTTCTTGATCTTGGACAACTTTTTGCCTGATTACCTTCTATTCCACGAATAAAACAGACACATTGCTTTGGATTGGGACAATGAGGAGAGAAATGTCCATCATGTCCGCAATTGTAGCAAATATTTTCCCCTTTCCTGCATACACCTTCATGTTTCTTGTCACAATTTGCACACCTTTCTATTCGATTAATTTTTCCATGGTTGTTATCAGGATTTCCTATATCACGGTCCTTCATCTTTCTTTTCCACTTCTTGCTCGGAGCTGCGCACACTTTGTTGCTTTTTGCTCTAATTTGGTCAATTTGGATTTTAAGCTTATCTTGTTCTTCCATTGTTTCTATTAATGCTTTTCGCAGTTGACTATTTAGTATTTTTTCTATTTTCCACAGCTTTTACAAAGAGGAATTCTGGTCCTGCAGATTCTGTACTTCGGTTGATGCTTGATCAACTCCAACTTCAGTGTCCGAATCACTATCTGTCAATTCCACCATTTTCGGATCTGGTATTACGTTTTCCACAATAACCACCTCATCGAGGTTGCTTTCACTTTGAGCCTCTATCTCAGCTATTGGCTTTGATATCGGCTCCTTCTTTACGATCCGAGGGTATCCTAATCCTTTTTCACCTGACATCTGCACACATAAATTATCCTGATTAGCATATAATATATACACATAACAAACAATAATTTTGTATAGGTTATCTTTTATTTGGTTTTACGATGAATTTATCTGATTCATCTCTTTTTAAACTCTATATGAGTTATTTATATTTTCAACGTTTCCCTCTGTTCTAAGGTTATAGCCTAAGGTCTATCCCTCCTAAGGTTTTTAACCCTAAGCTCTGATACCAACCTGTGACGCCCCCAAATTTCGGTACTTGAAACCCGAACTCGGTGCTTCACGATACCATTCTATGAGCGGAATATAACTAATAATAATAACAATAATATAGATTATCAAATATAATTTACATATTATCAGTGTTTTTAATCCCAAGTACGAAACCTTTAAACATTCGTTACATTACATGATAATTAATATATATCATCATTATCATAATAAAGTTTAGTTATTATAACAAATCAACAGTTGTAAAGTAAGTTGAACCAATAATAAACAACATATCCTTTCGATTTCAAAATTTTAAAACTACGTACTGACTATAAATGAAGATCAGTTGACAGACTGTGAACATTATTTTTTATTTTCAAAAAGGTTAAACAAAACTTCATCTGTAAACCGTCATAACTTACGGGCACGGGGGTGATCAGCCCGTTATGCCCTGTATTGATTAATACTACATTCAAGGACAATATTTTTTTCCAGCATATCCGCCTTAGGCGCATAAAAGCTTCCCATATTTGGGATGTTCATACCAGTCTAGAATCTGAACCAAAATAATTTAGTTGGATAACAATAAAGTTCTTATCTTGTTCAACATCAATTTTTAAATTTGTGTCTAGCTAGATCAAATAGCTTAAACGGCTTTTAATTCAACGTGTACATATGATAAAATATAATGATTATCCAAGTGAGGACACTTGTATAACTATGTTTAGAAATTAACGAACAGAATATATATCTTGATTTACAATAACAGAATAAAAGGAACTTGTACAACAATCATAATTTAATAACTTACTTATACAAAATCATTGCATAAGTGTACACAAAGGTTAAAATATTTGAACAATTGAAATGAATAGTTCAGATATTATCTTACGCATGTTCGTTGCATAAAATAAATGCAAAGGTTTAGATACTTGCCTTGTCGTCTGCTTACACACTTAGATTTATCTTTTATATCAAGCCCTATCATCAAATAGATCATTCGTTCGATTAGAATAACATATCATATCATATTGTACTGCTAGTTGCAGTCAGCACATAACCTAATCACATTGTCATGTAAGTTTAACAACCATTGAATCACAAATAAATATTTATCAAGTCAATCTATCCAAGTCCAGACCAATTTTTGAAATATGTCGGTGTACTGACAACTTTATTGGGTAATTATCGAGTCTAAGACTCTATCTTGTAACTTTGTATCAGTCATATTATTTTTAAATGACTTAATAATAATTTTAAAATATTTATTATAATTTATCATGAATTTTCAAACATCGGAATCATTATTAAATTATTTAAATATTAAACAATTCTATTATCATTAATATTTAATTACTATTAAACTATTAATGAAACCATTGCCAAAATATTAAAGTTATTTATAATAACTCAAAACACGTTTAAAGTATTACTATTACCTTTAAATGATTTTTAAAATAATTAAAACAATTTTTAAATAATTACCATTAATATTTAAATATTAATGTACTATTTATCAAAATATTAAAAGTCATTAATTATAACTTAAAATATTTTTAATTCATTTATATCCTTTTTAAATGATTTTTAAATTAATAAAATCATTTTTAAACTATTTATTTAATATCATTTAATATTAAATTAATATCATTAATATTAAATTATTAATGAAATTATTCTTTAAATATTAAAAGTTATACTTTATAACTTAAAATTGTTTTAAATACCTTATTATTAGTTAAAATAATTTTTAATATAATAAAATTATTTTTTAATTAATTTATTTAATTCATTTAGTAAATAACTTAAATATCATTAATATTAATTTATTAATAAAATTTATCACAAAATATTAAAAGTCATTAAAAATAACTTAAAATATTTTCTTATATCATTATATAATTTTAAATGATTTTTCAAATATAAAAATCATTTTTAAATAATTTATTTAATATAATAATTAAATAAATTAAATACCTTTAATATTCCAAAAATATTAAATATTTATGAAATATATTCAAAATAATTAAAAACTAATTTTTGAAATTTAAAATAATTTTTAATAATTTATTTTGTATTTTTAATAATTAAAAACTAATTTTCTATAATTATTTAATAAAAATATAATTTTTATAAATAATCTGTCGCTAAAGACCACCTATAGCGACAGAACTGTCGCTATAGGTGTTCTTCATGCAAACCCAAAACATCATGTCAGTTACCGAAGTGCCTTGTTTGACTAAGAATTGAGAACTGTGTAATGTGTTTCTGGGTATGTTATTGGTCAGATCTTGTAGTACTAATGTTAAACTACAAGATCCAACAACAAACATGATCATAACATGCATAACCAACGAGATCTGGAGCCTTGAACAAGCTGTCAGAGCTGTTCTTCATTTTTCGGGTTACCAAGAAATGAAGAACAGTTCGACTGGCTAGTTTTGGGCTTCCATAACTTGTTGATCATGTAATGGTTTTGTGATCTATAAGCTTCAGTATATAACCAAAATGTCAAGGAAGAAATACATCACAAAACAACCACAGAATCACAAGATCCATGCTGGTCAAACCTTGTCAGAGATCACGTTCTTGAGTTTTCTAGGTTACCCAGAAACTCAGTTCGTGATCATCTGGCCTGCTTCGACCAGCCTCTGACTTCCATCCATTTGATGTTTAGGATATTTTGAGGCATAAACATGTAGTACAAATATCAAGCTATAGACTAGATACAACAACAAACATAAATCAACCAACACAAGAACGATACGAGAGCTTGAATATGTTGTCAGGCCCTTTCTGGGCAGTTTCTGGATTACCCTGAAATGCCCAGTCATGGCCGGTCAATGTGGTTTGACCACGATTATCGTACAATATAAAACTGATCTAGGCCTGATTCTTGATCCAGAGCAAAGATCTCATATCATACTACAAGAACAACGCATAAAATAACAAAAACACATAACAGGCCGAGATCTATGGGACCTGGCATTAGCTTGTCAGACCATATTTTTCATTTTTCCAGATTTCTAAAATCTTCAAATTCGTCCACTTGGATGTTATGGATCTACAATATACCAACCCAGATCATCAATATAGATTACATATAACATGTTTAAAACAAAAAAAACAACATCAAACAACAGATCGATGGTCAGATTTCAAGCTAGGGTTTATACCTTTTGAAAAATTTTGATTCTAATCTTCTGATCTGTTAATGGTAAATGTGGGGCTTGCTTGTGGGATTGATCTAGCAAATGATTTCATGGGTTTTGAGTTAAGAGAGATAGGTTGAGTGTTTGGAGAGAAATGAGCTAACAAATGAATTTCTCTTTCTCCAAATCTATTTATACAACTAATGTACAATGTATTTGGCTGATTTAGAGACTGATTTGCTGGAATTGCTAGCACATGGGGTGGTTGAAGTGGTTCACCAACTAAACCTAAGGTCAAAACCTATACGTTAGCTTCAATAATGCAAAGGGCAATTTGGTCTTTTTGTATTTTCAATTTAATGGCATTCTTGTCATTTGGCAAACCCTTAGGGTGTTTAACCCTTAGGGTTTAACCCTAATGTTTAGCACAAAGCATTTGCAATAACTAGCAATTAGGGTTTACAAAATAAATAAATAAAAATTTTAGTTTCTAAAATTTGTAATTAGGGTTTTCTTATTTAGGTTAGTTTTCTAATTACTTTATACAGGAACATTAGGGTTTAATATTACTAATTATAATTAACCTTACTAATTAAACAATTAGGGTTTACAATTAGTAATTAGGTTTTAAAATTACTAATTAGGGTGTCTAATTATTAAATTAGGGTTCTAATTATTTGGGTTTTAAATTACTAATTAGGTTTTCCCTAATTAGCAATAATATCTATCATACATGATATTAATCACATTAACACAATTTCTGACTGATCATAAACTCCAGTTTAGTTTTTAAATTAAGGTTTTATAATTAGGGTTTTTCTAAAGATTAGGATTTTCTAGATTTTAATTAAGGTTTACCTAATTAATCATTTAATACACAACATAAATTATATAACACAGTTATATAACAGTGTTGAATTTCTCATTTGAATTTAAAGATAGGGTTAAACAAATTAATGCTAGGGTTTGGTCATAATACACCATAATTGACTAACCATCCTCAATACGTACATACAGTACATTTTTATAGCACTGAAAAATCAAAATATAATTAATATTATATTATTATTCTCATTCCTTGATAAAAATTTAAAATTAGGGTTTGGATTCCATATCTGATTTATTCTTCATATATAACCCTATTAATTAATTTAAAAATAATTAACTCAATTAATCTTACATAAATTTATATAATAAAATAAATAATTATTATAATAATTCTAAAAATCATTTCATATATTATTTAAATAATATATAATTATATTTTTGTGGAAAATAATTAATAAAAATATTTCTACTTTAAAATTAATTATTATAAGAATATACTTTATAATAATCAATAATTCTAAAATAAAATTATTTGTAAATATTCATGTAATAAATATATTTTTATTTATCACATAAATACATATACACATTATCTTGTATAAATTCTCATCTTTAAAATAATAATAATAAAAAAATTTATACGCAAAATTTCTTATTTATTTATATAGAAAATATTGGGTTGTTACATTCCGACTTAGAACGAAGAAACGAGCGTTGAACGTTCACGAATATTTATCGTTTTCGTTAAAAATGGACTAATAGATGAATTTTTAGTTAACGAAGTAAAATAGATAAAATTCTTGCATGAACACGTAGAGTATGTAATTTGTGAACCGTAGGCTCTTGAACTAGCCAATTCGGACTTATAACGAAGAAGTTACGAGCCCGGGAGTTTCACAAAATTTCAAAACTGTAAAATTTTCTGGTGCACAGAGCTGGCGCTGCGGCGCCATTCCAAGGCATAAAAGCCCGCGCCGCAGCGTGAGGTCGAAATATGGGGCACTATTAGTTGGCACCGCAGCGCGACACAGTGAAGGGCAAGTGGCGCCGCAGCGCCAAGACCGAGGCTGGTGTACTGCTAAACCGCGTCGCAGCGCGAGTCTAAGAAGATAAGTTGACGCCGCAGCGCCAGCCTTAAGGATTTCATAGAAAGAAAAATTACAAGTAAAGAAAGAAAGTGAATTGATTAGTAATGAAGTAAAGCTTAATTATAACATTGTAAAGCCTTGTTAAACCTTAAGTTTGATAACTAAAGTTAAAGATAATCAAACGAACATGAACGTAATGACAATGTAAGTTATAACGGCAAGCCGGAACAAATAATAACGAATCTAGTACGTATTTAGATTGAGAAGAAGGGTAAGATTCTTTAGGAACCATGTATGTTTATTCATGACCTAATGTGTTATGTGATGTTATCATCTACTATAGAGACCTTAAGGACTTAAAGTGCACGTGTTATAATTATAGTAGACGCTAAAGGCAAGTATTCTAACCCTTGTTTCAGTTCAATCTGGACAAGCTTTGTGATTCATGTATTCTTACGCATGAGTTGATATCTGATGAAGTTAAAAGCCAATTCTTTCGGCTACACTTACAGTATGTTGGATTTCTTATAATCTATCAAGTATTGTCAATAATTTACCAAACTAATATTGGTGTGGGTTTCAAAAGAAGACTGAGTATGCTAAATTGTTTTGTCGTCAAACGACAGGCACGTGAGGTTGCCACAACTTAAACGTATACACGTTTAATGAATGTAGTGTTGATTAACATAGAGTACTATAGGCTGATCACCTAGACGTGCTTGTAAGCTATGCCGAACTTACGGACTTAGTGCCGGGATGTCCTTTTCAAAAAACTTATGAAATGCTCATGGTCTTGGACCGGAATTGATGTTTTACTGAATATTGTTATTGTAAAACGTTTTGAAAAAAAAGAAGTGCTATTTTGAATCATCGATAGTACTTTATAACTATTGTTCAGTTATTGAAGATATGTGATTCCTATGTTTTAAGCATGCTATTTTACTGGAATGGTTGTACTTGCTGAGCTAGTTAGGCTCACTCTTGCTTGAACCATATGAATGCAGCTAAGATCGAACAGACCAACGCATCCGTCAAGGATAAAGGGAAGGCTAAGGCGAACCCGTAGATTACTTATGTAATAGTATAGGTTTGTAATGATACTATTTGATATTATGACAAGGACAAATGTAACGGTTATAAAGAACCTGGGGGAATGTTAATATTATTTTGAATATATATAAGACATTCATTTTTTTGAGGCATTTCAATTGAATTTTTGTGTGAACTGTAGCACCGTGTAGCACCATCTGTCCGGTTGGAAGATACCCGAATTTGGGGACGTCACAGGTTGGTATCAAAGCATTAGGTTTTATAAAACTTAAGGTGGGATTTAAACCTTAAGTCATAACCTTAAGAAAAGTCAAGGAAATAAAATATGGAAATTAACATTATAAAAATACATTATATATGTTATCTATTTTTATTATTCTACTGACATGTACTAATTGAACTTATTGTGTTGTTGTAGATGTCAGGAGAAAATAGAGATGTACAGGTAGTCAGTGAAGGGTCGGTTAATCAGATAGAGATTATACCAAACCCCATAGTGGCAGAGCCCGAAGTTGTAGTGGTTGAGTTTGGAGACTCAGAGAGCCTAGACTACATGTCCGTGTTCGACGGCATGCTAGAAGAAGAGGTGGAGGTAGTATCCTTCAACCTAGTAGCAATAGCAGCAGAGATGGCTCCGGGGGAGTCAATGATGTCACTTTTTATATCAGTATTGGATAGAAACATCCATTACTGCCAAGAGGTTAAGGAGCTAAAAGCAGAGCTCCAGGCTGTCTTAGAGGATAAGACAGATGTGGAGTCGATGTGGGAACAAGAACATGATAAGAGGATTTTGGCCAAGGACAAGGTCTATGAGCTGAAACAGGAGATCTTCGAGCTCAGGGGGGAGCTAAAGACCAAAAAGCAAAAGATATGGAGAATGTCCTATATTCATGGGAGTTCTCATGCAGACTTCCAGCAGTAGGTAGCTGGTTATCCCATAGAGGCAGGGCAGACGCGGCATACTATTAGCCGTGATATTATTGTTGGTCTTGCCAAGGCGGATTTTGATAATACCTTGAGGCAGATGTGATCTAGTAGTAGCTAGGGTAGTTTAGATATGTAAATATTGTGTATCTAGTAGTGACGTAAAACCCTCTTTTGTACAACAAAGGGTAGTCTTTTGTAAATCCCAATTTTTGAAAAGTAATTGCAGGAAAGTAATGTAATCAGCTTAGGCTGTGTAATGTAACCGATGTAGTATTATACTACAACGAATAAATATAAGTTTTTTTTCAGAACATGTTGAGTAATGAATGTTTAAGTTATTGTTTAAATTGTGAATAAATAAAATATTTATTTTATTTGATAAATATTTTAATTATTAAAAAAAAAATTGGCCGCTGGGGCGGGGTAATTTAGTTTGGTAACGCCCACCGGGGGCGGGGTTACCCAGACTCAGTTTCTGCATAACAAGGCCAAATTAAGTCAAAAAAAATCTCTCGCAAGTTCATATGTTCTCTTGAAGAATACAGAACGTGGCCATAACTTTCAATTTCCTTGTCCATACATTAATGTAAACATACTCAGATACTATAATTCATATATGATCATTAACCAACCTTTCTAACATGATTCTAACAACTTAATTCATATAATTACTTGAATCAAAACATATAATTTCACTGTTCTTGATGTTCTTGAAAGTTTTGAAAACAAAACATAAAAATTAACACTACGGGTTCGTTATAACACCAAATCTGTGCATTTGAAGTTTGATTTCTTCATTTTAACATACATAATCATATGCAAGTATAAATTTATGAGACAACATATGATTGACGTATTAAATTTGCGTGTAAGGGCCATATGGCCATATTTCTATACTCTGTAATTTTGAATAAACTATTTACGACATATTTTTATGAAACTGATGTTATGGAACCATACAATATATAGTAAAACATGCTATGATGTTATGTTAACACATATATTCACATAATCATTACCCTTTCCAACTACAGAGATTTTAACAGTTAACTTGAAAGCCATTTTCATGAAAATTTTAATAACGTAAAATAGGAATTAGGTTGAAGAGATTACCCAAAGTGTAGATGAGTAAAGATGAAAACCCTTTTTCAAATACTTCTTCAGTCACAGAGTTTCTCACAAAATTCTTCTGAATTCTCTCTAAGTTCTCAAGTGTTTTTTTGTTTTTAAAATATAACATACGTGAAATAATAGTAAGTCTTATGCGTATAGGAACTGGCGTGATGGTGGTCAGTTACTTAATAATGGGTTAACTGCTCCCAACTCCCAATAGGGCTCCGTTTGGCTAATCCTAATAAACTCATTCTCATTTAATTTCATTAATCCTTTATACTATAGTTTAATAATGTCACACCCATTTACACAATAAATCAAATATCTTATTTAATTTAAATAAACTATGATAATTTCTCATTAATTCACATAGTCACATAATTAATTTTCTCATTTATTAATTATGCCAAATTATTAATTTTCTCATTAATTATTAATTTAAATGAAATAATATTAGGCTTATTAAATATTTCTTTTAATTCAATAAACTCACATAATTACATACTTTGAATAATAAAATTCTTCACATTAATTTAATAAATACAACACATATAATTAAATTAATCTATCACAATTTCATCAATTAATTATTTAATCTAATAATTAAATCATCGAAAAATATTTATTTAATTCAATAAATATTCAAATAAAGCTACAAAAATCTTATTTGTCACATCTTTCCCCCTTTAAAAGGATTTTGTCCTCAGAATCACGACTAAGTCAATTCGTCCCGTTATATTTCCCCCCTTACAAAGATTCTGTCCCCAGAATCGCTTACACATTAATTATTTAAATAAATGAGGGTAATTCTTCATCATATACTCTTCGAGTTCACACATTGCTTCTTCAGGCTTGTGGTTCCTCCAAATTACCTTAACGGAAGGTATTACTTTATTTCTGAGAACTTGTTCTTTTCTGTCGACAATCTGAACAGGAATTTCTTCATAGAATAAGTCTTTCTCAAAATGAAGGGTTCATATTCAATCACGTGCTTGTAATCGGGTTTGTAGGGTCGTAAAACCGAAACATGGAAAACATTGTGGACATTCTCGAGTGCTGGAGGTAAGGCTACCTCATACGTAACTTTTTCGATTCTTCGCAGTACTTCAAAGGGTCCAATGAATCTTGGGCTTAATTTTCCTTTCTTTCCTAACCTGATCTTTCCCTTCCAGGGAGAGACTTTAAAAAACGGTTCAAACTCAACATTTTTACGATGTGGATCGACATATTTCTTCTGTCTATCTTGAGCTGCTACCAGTCTTGTTCGGATTACTTTAACTATCTCTGCTATCTGCTGTACTAGTTCGGGACCTAATAATTGTCTCTCGCCAACTTCATCCCAGTATAGCGGAGTTCTGCATTTTTTGCCGTATAACGCTTCGTAAGGCGGCATGCCAATACTAGCGTGGTAACTGTTGTTATAGCTGAACTCTACAAGCGGTAGGTGATCATCCCAATTTCCTTTAAAGTCCATTATACAAGCTCTTAACATATCTTCTAATGTCTGAATCGTTCTTTCACTCTGCCCATCTGTCTAAGGGTGATAAGCCATACTCATTCTCAATTGCGTACCCATGCATTCCTATAGTCGTTTCCAGAAGTTCAATGTAAAGCGCGGATCCCTATCAAAAACAATTGACACCGGAACTCCGTGTCTCAAAACAATATCTTTTATATATAATTTCGCCAATTGGTCTAAATTAAATTTGATTCTGATCGGAAGGAAGTGTGCGGATTTTGTCAGTCGATCAACAATAACCCATACTGCGTCATAGCCTTTTTGAGTTGTCAGAAGGCCAACCACGAAATCCATTATAATGTGTTCCCATTTCCATTCTAGGATCTCCAAAGGTTGTAGCAACCCACTCGGCCTCTGATGTTCTGCTTTTACTTTCTGACATGTCAGACACTTGGCAATACACTTTGCAACATCTCGTTTCAAATTTGGCCACCAAAAATGTTGTCGAAGATCTTGGTACATCTTGGTACTACCAGGGTGAATCGAATATCGTGAGCTATGAGCCTCGCTCTAATCTCTGGTACTGGCGGTACCCAAGTTCTGCTCTCAAATCTTAGTATTCCTTCCTTATCCATCTTGAATCTCGGTTCAGCTCATTTGGATATCTTATTTTTCACCTTTTTACATTCTTCATCCTGAAGTTGAGCCTCCTTAACTTTATCCAGTAGAGTTGTACCAGATTGCATCTGAAACAACTTCTCATCAGTTTCAATAGGACACCTCACTTCCAATTCAAACTTTTCCATGGCTGAAATTAGTTCCTTCTGAGCTGTCAACATCATCAATTTCTCCCGATCCTTTCTACTTAAGGCGTCGACAACCACATTTGCCTTACCCGGATGGTACAAAATCTCATAATCATAGTCCTTAATTAACTCCAACCACCTTCTTTGGCACATATTCAAATCCTTCTGTGTAAATATATTTCAGACTCTTGTGATCTGAATATATTTCACACTTCTCCCCATAGAGATAGTGCCTCCATATTTTTAAAGCAAAAATCAGTGCAGCTAACTCTAAGTCGTGGGTCGGATACCCCTTCTCATAATCCTTCAATTGTCGTGACGCATATGCAATGACTGCCGTTTTGCATAAGCACACAACCAAGTCCTTTATGCGACGCATCACTATAAACCACAAAATTTCCTGTATCATCCAGAAGAGATAACACAGGTGCTGTACTCAACCTCTTCTTCAAATCTTGAAAGCTTTCCTCACACTTCTCCGTCCAAACAAATTTCACAGCTTTTCGAGTCAAATTCGTTAACGGAGTAGCGATCTTGGAAAGTCTTGAATGAATCTTTTGTAATATCCTGCCAATCCAAGAAAACTCTGTACTTCTGACGACGTTCTCGGCTGATCCCAGTTTATCACGGCTTCGACTTTAGATGAATCTATCGAAATTCCGTCTTTATCAATCACATGACCAAGAAATTGTACCCGCTCGATCTAAAATTCACATTTCGAAAACTTGGCATACAACTTCTCCCTTCTTAAAGCCTCTAACGTTAACTTCAAATGCTCTTCATATTCTTCCTTAGTTTTCGAATATATCAAAATGTCATCTATAAATACCACGACGAATTTGTCCAAAAACGGTTTGAAAACTCCATTCATTAAGCCCATGAATGTTGCAGGAGCATTCGTTAGACCAAATGACATTACCAAAAATTCGTAGTGACAGTATCACGTTCTGAACGCTGTCTTCGGTACATCCTCTGGCCTTACCTTCAGTTGATGATAACCACTCCTCAAGTCTATCTTGAAAAAGTATCTTGCTCCTTTCAATTGATCAAACAAGTTGTCAATCCTCGGTAATGGATATCTATTCTTAATCGTGACCTTATTCAGTTCCCTGTAGTCAATGCAGAGTCGCATCGTCCCGTTCTTCTTCACAAATAACAACGGCGCTCCCCACGGCGATACGCTCGGTTGAATGTACTTCTTGTCCAGTAATTCTTGCAGTTATACCATCAATTCTTTCATCTCAACTGGTGCCATTCGATACGGTGCCTTCGATATTGAAGCCGTTCCTGGCGCCAAATCGATCACAAACTCAACCTCTCTATCTGGTGGAAGTCCTGGTAAATCATCCAAAAATACGTCTGCGTAGTCCCTCACTACTGGTATCTCCTCTACTTTCGAATTCTCTTTACGACTGTCGACTATGTAAGCAAAATATCCTACACAGCCTTGTTTTAACAACTTTCTGGCCTGCATCATTGTCAGACAACTCGCTTGTCTAGGCCACTTGCTACCATAAAACACAACCTTTGACGGAGTAACCAATCCATTCCCAAGATAACGTCAAATTCCCCAAGTCGAATAGGAATAAGATCTACGTTCATGATATTACCCTTAATATCCACTCTACAGTTCTTATGTACGTACTTAACAGGGATTATTTCTCTATTCGTAATTTCTATGTTCATGGGGTATTCTAACTCATCCTTAGGCAATTCTAAGTTCTTAGCAAAGTCATCGGATATAAATGAACAAGTAGCACCCGAATCAAATAATACCTAAGCATTAACTTTATTGATCGGAATGATACCTGACACCACATCACGAGACTGCACTGCATCCTGTACTATCATGTCGAATGTCCTAGCGGTCGGTCGGTTGGTTGCGGTTGGTCCTATGATGGTCAGAGCGCTTCCACCGCTGTTTCCCCTATTTCCTCCTAATCCTGTCCCTCCAGATACCTTCTTAGGACAGTCCCTTGCAAGATGATCCTTTGAACCACAAGTGAAGCAGGCACCCTTCTTTGGGTTAGGACAGTTAGGTGCTATGTGGCCTTCTTGACCACAATTGTAGCACACTTGTTTACCCTTCATGCAAACTCCCAGATGAGCTTTCCTGCAGGTCGGGAATGCTTCAATCCTCTTCTTCTGACCTCCTTGATGATTTCCAGTTGACGAGTTGTCAGACCACCTCCTTTTCTGATTGATACTTCCTCCCGTGTTGCTGCCACTGTCTTTGTTATTTCCCTCATTTTCACTCTTCTTCTTCTTCTTCTTCTTCGGATCCTGATTGTACTTGGTCACCGCATCGCTCCCACCTTCAGCAAGGATGACCTTTTCCAGTATTCCAGCAAAAGTGTTTAGCTGAAACATTGATACTTTGCTATATAACCAGGGCTTTAGTCCTTCAAACCTTCTTACTTTTCTCTCATCCGTGTGTACTTGATACGGGGAAAACCTAGCCAACTCATTGAATTTTGCTGCATAATCTAGTATGGACATATTTCTCTGTTTCAACTCCAGAAACTGGACCTCCATTTGGTTCTACGAGCTAGTCGGAAAATACATCTCGAAAAATATTTCCTTGAACCTTTCCCAGGTGATCATACCTTCTCCTCCACGGACCTTATTTGCTTGCCACCAATAACTGGCCTCAGATTTTAGCATGAACGTTGCGTAAGCGGTCTTCTGGTCTTCTCTGACTCTGGCGACATCAAAAACTTTCTCCGTCTCCATAACCCAAGTCTGAGCTTCGATCGGGTTCATGGAGCCTTTAAACTCTGGTGGTCCCACTGCCTTGAAGTCCTTAAAAGTAGTATTCGGTGGAGCTTGAGGTTGATTATTAATCGCTCCAGCTAATAAGTTCACCAATTGCTGAATAGGGTTAGCATTGGCGTTGTTGTTGTTGTTGTTCATCGATTCTTCTTGAGCTGGTTGACAGTTTTGTCTTCTTCTTGGAGGCATATTTCTGTCAAAATATATGCTTATTAGATCTTTATCCACTTCCCTAAATATTAAGGCTGAACTCAAACAATTTAACAAAATCACTTAACACATTTTCTCAAATAACTTGATATATTTATTCAAATCGAAAGTTTGAACATCATACGATAGCATCACTGCTATTTATATCAACTATCCCGAGATAAAGAATCTATATGATTTAAAACATTAAAATATTCCTTTGTTTATAAACACATCAGAATTTACATCTAAATACCAAATAAGTTTTCACATAATTAAACAAATCCTATCACTGCCTGTTAAGGCACTGAACAGCCTTGCTACGTTCCTCTTCCATGATGCGGAACATCGTCCTGCGATCTAGCATATACGATGGTAGTCCTTCGAACTGGATTGGGTACCTCATAACTTGATCTTGGGCCTCATCCATTGCATTTTGAAGTGTAGAGTACGTCTTCCCAAGCTTAGCCTTCTTCGCATGACAAACCTCTTCTGCAAGATCAGCACGACGTGATTCTCTTACCCAAGCTTCCTCTGCTATGGTCAGCCTTGCTGAGCTCTCTTTCAGTTCATTCTTCAACATCTCTATTTCCTCGGACTTCTCCTCGGTTTGACCCTTCTCGTGAGCCAAATCCCACTCCTAGATGTGTGTGAAGAGTCACAACCTCCCTATCCTTCTGCTCGATGGTAATCTGCTGAATAATCGCATGCTCAGTCAGATCCTGAACAGTGTCACGTAACTCTATGTTACGGTCATATAACTCATCGTACATCTCAGCATCGATGGAGTTCGGTAGGAACTCCTCTTCTTCCTCTTCCTCCTCCGGATCAGTCTCATGCTCATGCTCCTGACCAACAACGGTGATCAACGGAGATGGCTCTCTCTGTACCAACTGCTCCCTGACGACATGAATGTCTCGGGGCTCCTCCTCCGTTGGTACTCGGGGTTCCTCCTCCCCAGCTCGGCTAGCTCCTCCAACATCTGACATCCTGACATCAAATTTTTAAATTTTAGTTATTAAGTCGTACTAGAGAACACATAATTTATCACATAAATACATAAAGTCTTTTATTATCTTTAATGAATTAAGAAATTCATTTCTTAGAACTCGATAAGAGTTTTCCATCACTATGTTCTTCCTATAAGGCTACTACCTAAGGTTGTTCCCCCACCTAAGGTTCATAACCTACAGCTTTGATACCAACCTGTGATACCCCCAAATCCGGGTACTTCATTCCCACAGGATTTGGTGTTCACTATCTAAACATCATGTATCTATCTACCCATAATAAATGAAAAACCATAAATAGATAGAAATAAATCCTCTCCTTATGGAGTTACAACTTCTGAATGTAAATACATCAATCCCAGGTCATACTAACCTTAAATCTCAAAAGCAAAAACATAAACAAATAATAAGTCTTACACAACTTTAACATAAGTCAGAAATATAAATACATCAAATAAAACAACAAGTCTTCATCACTTGTTAACTTTGCCCTTGCCTTTACTAGTAGAAGGCTCGTCGGACCTTTCGTTCTTAACTGCAATGTTATTATTACGCAAGAGTGAGCACGATTGCCCACAAGTATAATAATATAACAATAAAATAATAACATGTGAATGAATCAAAGACTTCTGAAATAAGAAAACTCGACTTTTGAATCAAGAATGAATAACAAGAATCAAAAGAACTTCTGAGGATCATAAGACCTTGAACTATGTCCTAGGTTGTCAAGTGGTTATACTTGAAACCTTTAACAGTCATAAGACTATGGACTCTTCTTCTCGTACTTAGGAGGATCAACCCTTAGTACCATACTGTGCACAATATCTTAATGTTAAAGCATAATTAATCCCCTATAACAGGGTTGTTCATCTCAGTTTGACATTAGAGTCCGCACCAAAGGAAGTTTGGTTTGGATAAGCTCAACAATGGTTCTGAAATTTAGAACGTTCATCAACTATGGACTAGTCGAATCAATAAGGGTTCGCTAGTCTTACAAGGTTCAACAATAATTGATATTCAATTTGAATAATAAAGTTCAAAATGTATACAATCGAATAAGTATTGTATAACAGGAATCATGCTTTTAAAGAATGATAACATATAATATGAAATTTTAACTTGAACAATAACAAACAAGATAGAATAAGGAACTTACTTTATGTAAAGAAATAAGGTTTAGGAACTTGTCTCGTGCGTAGGCTAAACGATTACTATTTTCGTTCACCACAAGTCCTACACACATACCATATGTATTCACGACATTCATTAGTTATATTTTTACTTAATTATTTAATATAATTCCACTTTATTTAACAAATCGTTACCCTTCTAATTTAATTACTTAATTAAATTAGAATATTTTCATTCCTTTATTATTATTACACTCGAATAAATTATTTCATAATAATTTTCATCAAATATTTATTTTATTCCATAAATATCTCAATTAAAATATTTATTTATTTTATAAATATTTTAATAATAATTTTCATTGAATATTTATTTTATTCCATAAATACCTCAATTAAAATATTTATTTTATTTTATAAATATTTTAATAATAATTTCCATCGAATATTTATTTTATTCTATAAATATCTCAATTAAAATATTTATTTTATTTTATAAATATTTTAATAATAATTTCCATCGAATATTTGTTTTATTCTATAAATATCTCAATTAAAATATTTATTTTATTTTATAAATATTTTAATAATAATTTCCATCGAATATTTATTTTATTCCATAAATATTTCAACTAAAATATTTATTTTATTTGATAAATATTTTAATAATAATTTTCATCAAATATTTATTTTATTCCATAAATATCTCACTTAAAAAAATTATTTATTTTATTTGATAAATATTTTAATTATTTAATTATTATTTTTGCCCGCTGGGGCGGGGTAATTTAGTTTGGTAACGCCCGCCGGGGGCGGGGTTACCCAGACTCAGTTTCTGCAGTTTCTGCATAACAAGGTCAAATTAAGCCAAAAAAAAATTCTCACAAGTTCATATGTTCTCTTGAAGAACACAGAACATGGCCATAACTTTCAATTTCCTTGTCCATACATTAATTTAAACATACTCAGATACTATAATTCATATATGATCATTACCCAACCTTTCTAACATGATTCTAACAACTTAATTCATATAATTACTTGAATCAAAACACATAATTTCACTGTTCTTGATGTTCCTGAAAGTTTTGAAAATAAAACATAAAAATTAACACTACGGGTTCGTTATAACACTAAATCTGTCCATTCGAAGTTTGATTTCTTCATTTTAACCTACATAATCATATGCAAGTATAAATTTATGAGACAACATATGATTGACGTATTAAATTTGCGTGTAAGGGTCATATGGCCATATTTCTATACTCTGTAATTTTGAATAAACTATCTACGACATATTTTTATGAAACTGATGTTATGGAACCATACAATATATAGTAAAACATGCTATAATATTATATTAACACATATATTCACATAATCGTTACCCTTTCCAACTACAGAGATTTTAACAGTTAACTTGAAAGTCATTTTCATGAAAACTTTAATAACGTAAAATAGGAATTAGGTTGAAAAGATTACCCAAAGTGTAGATGAGTAGAGATGAAAATTCTATCTCAAATACTTCTTCAGTCACAGAGTTTCTCACAAAATTCCTCTGAATTCTCTCTGAGTTCTCAAGTTTGTTTTTGTTTTTAAAATATAACATACGTGAAATAATAGTAAGTTTGATGCGTATAGGAAATGGCGTGATGGTGGTCAGTTATTTAATAATGGGTTAACTGCTCCCAACTCCCAATAGGGCTCCGTTTGGCTAATCCTAATAAACTCATTCCCATTTAATTTCATTAATCCTTTATACTATAGTTTAATAATGTCACACCCATTTACACAATAAATCAAATATCTTATTTAATTTAAATAAAATATGATAATTTCTCATTAATTAACATAGTCACATAATTAATTTTCTCATTTATTAATTATGTCAAATTATTAATTTTCTCATTAATTATTAATTTAAATGAAATAATATTAGGCTTATTAAATATTTCTTTTAATTCAATAAACTCACATAATTACATACTTTGAATAATAAAATTCTCCACATTAATTTAATAAATATAACACATATAATTAAATTAATCTATCACAACTTCATCAATTAATTATTTAATTTAATAATTAAATCATCGAAAAATATTTATTTAATTCAATAAATATTCAAATAAAGCTACAAAAATCTTGTTTGTCACAGAATGCACCGAAGCCAGACTCTCCGTAGGGGACGCCATATTTGTGCGGCGATAAACTGATAGGTACCATTGTGAGGTGCTATCCATAGTTGGGATATAAGTCACAGTTGAGAGTAGCCTAAGTCAGTAATCGAAATACGTAGCTTTTTAGGCTTAGCTAGTTATTATCGGAGATTCGTGGAAGGATTTTCTCTAATCGCCACTCCATTAACTCAACTGACTCGAAAAGATACAAAATTCAGATGGAGCGAGGAATGTGAGAAGAGCTTCCAAGAAATCAAGAGGAAACTCATTTCAGCACCTGTTCTGACAATACCATCACTACAAAAAAATGGTGATTTTGCAACAAACCGTTTTCGTTGCTAAATGTGCGAAATTTCGTTGCCAAATGACATTTGCAACTATTTTTGTGACGCCCCCAAATCCGGGTATCTTCCAACCCAACAGATGGTGTTACACGGTGCTACAGTTCACATAAACATTCAATTGAAATGCCTCAAAAGAACGAATGTCTTATATATATATATATATATATATATATATATATATATATATATATATATATATATATATATTCCAAGACAATATTATACCATTCACCAGGTTCTTTATAACCGTTACATTTGCTCTTGTCAAAATATCAAATATTATCATTACAAACCTATACTATTACATAGGTAATCTACGGGTTCGCCTTAGTCTTTCCTTTATCCTTGTCGGATCCTTTGGTTCGTTCGGTCTTAGCTGCATTCATATGGTTCAAGCAAAAGTGAGCCTAACTATCTCAGCAAGTACAACAATTCCAATAAATAGCATGCTTGAAACATAGGAATCATATATCTTCAATAACTGAACAATAGTTACGAAGTACTATCGATAATTTAAAATAGCACTTATTTTCCTTCAAAACGTTTTACAAAGACAATATTCAGTAAAATAACAATTCTGGTCCAAGACCATGAGCATTTCATAATTTCTTTGAAAAAGGACATCCCGACACTAAGTCCGTAAGTCTGGCATAACTTACGAGCACGTCTAGGTGGTCAACCTATAGTACTCTATGTTGATCAACACTACATTCATTAAACGTATATACGTTTAAGTTGTGGCAACCTCACGTGCCTGTCGTTTGACGACAAAACATTTTAGCATACTCAGTCTTCATTTGAAAACCACACCAACATAGGTTGGTAAAATATTGACAATACTTTGATAGATTATAAGAAATTCAACATATCGTAAGTCTAGCCGAAAGAATTAGCTTTGACTTCCTCATACATCAATTCATGAGTAAGAGTACATGAATCACAAAGCTTGTCTAGATTGAACTGAAACAAAGGTTAGAACACTTGCCTTTAGCGTCTGCTACTGCTATTACACATGCACTTTAAGTCTTTAAGGTCTCTACAATATGTATCACATAACGTAACACATTAGGTCATGAATAAACATACATGGTTCCTAAAGACTCTTACCCTTCTTCTCAATCTAATTATGACTTAGATTTGTTATTATTGGTTCCGGCTTACCGTTATAATTTACATCGTCATTACATTCACGTTTAATTATTTATCTTCAACCTTTAGTTATCATACTTAAGATTTAACAATGTCTTAAACAATGTTACATTAAGTTTATTAAGTTTTTACTACTTCATTGTCTTCCTTTTTATCTTCATATTCATTCATCTCTATGTAAACCCTAAGGTTGGTGCTGCAGCGCCAGCTTTCCTTCTTGGACTCGCGCTGCAGCGTGGTTTAGCAGTGCTCAAGTCCCTGCATCGGCATTGCGGCGCCACTTGCCCTTCACTGTGTCACACTACAGCGCCAACTAACAGTGTACCATGTTCTGGCCTTGCGCTACGCGGCGCTGGCCTTTGTTCTTGGAGTCGTGCTGCTCCGCGAACTCTGAGCCTCAAATTTTTTTGATAGATTTTCTACTTAGTGAGATTCCCGGGCTTGTAACTCCTTCGTTATAAGTCCGAATTGGCTCGTTCAAAAGCCATTAGTTCACAAATCACATACTCTACGTGTTTATGCAAGAATTTTACATTTTTGACAACGTTAACTAAAAATTCACCTATTGGTCTATTTTTTAACGAAAACGATAAACGTTCGTGAACGTTCAACGCTCGTTTCTTCGTTCTAAGTCAGAATCTGGTCACTTTTGAGTTCGCAACTCTATAATGTCAAATAAGACTTGTCTCCATCGAAAACCAACATTTCTGAGCTTAATAACAAAATTCGACTTCCATTCCGAGAATTTTACGAATTCGACGATTATCATCCAATCATGAGAATTCCGACACAACCTCGTTACTTATAGTTTGTTCATCATTCCAAATGGATTCAATCCATCATATAGACATCTCAACCTATATATTACAATAACTTATTTTTATGTTAAGTCATTACATGTTCTTCATGAACTTATTTACTTATCAAAGTATAATTTACATATAACTTTGTTTCTCATGGCTTATGATAGTTAAAGTCTTCTAACCATCATTCCTACATCTTATTATCTTACTATTCTTCATTCATATAAACATGATATAAGTCATTCAAGTTCTTCTTTAGTTCATAGCTTATTCAAAGACAAAGTGCTTATTCTCGGCTCATTAATACTTAAGTCATTAGCTTATCCCTTCTTATGATTTCTTAGCATACATGACCATTAATCCATACTTCTCTTATCAACCTACAATGGTAGAGATGGAAGACTAATGGCATAGGATCATTTACCTTTGATGACTAGCTTTCTTCTTCTTAAAAATCTAACAATGGAAGCTTAGCTTATAAGCGCTTATTCTCTCTAACACTTACGTTGTTTTATGTTGGATGAAAGTGAACAATCCAACAAATGAAATTTGAGCTTGCTATTTATAGACTTCTCTAGTTTAGGGCACCTTGGTCAAAAGCTAAATCCCACCTCCTTTGTAACCTCCTTACTATTCAATACTTCAACCTTAAGTAAACTTGGTCATTACACTAATTTCTTGCCCACCACATAAAGTTCTTGGTCACCAAGTTCACCCATGGGTTGCCCCATGGATCCTAATTACCCGATGGATCGTAGTTTGGGCTTTAATCCACTTAGCTTAACTTATTCCTTTGGGCTTGCATTAATTTACTTTGGGCTTCATATTAACAAACCCTTGGGCTTAACATTACTAAATCTTGGGCGTACACCTTAATTCTTATTGGACTTGCACTTCATACAAGATCCCACAATTCCATTTCATTTGACTTTAATCCTTAATGTTCTCAAATTAAGTCCGTATGCAAAAATTACGTTTTCCATACTTGAGTTATTATTGCATAATCCATCTCACCTCGATATTCTAACGTTACGTATTTCTCGGAAATTAAAAAATAATTCCTGAGCGAAAATCGATGAATAGTATTTTTAAAAAAATTTCTCAAAAAGCTTTTATTTTCGTCTTGAAAATTCAAACACTTTAATTCCTTCACGTAGTTAAAATACTACGACGTTCTGACGTTTCTAGGTTATAGAACGACATTCATCTTACTCACATATAATAATAACCAATAAGTTCATTTTATTCATTATTTAATTCATTAAAAATATTTTACAAAGGATCCGAATTTCTCGGTCGTTATAATTTTTCGGTCGTTGGACATTTCGTTGCGTAATGAGAGTTGTTAATTGTCTAGCAACAATTTATTTTTCATTGCAGAAAGTAATATATTTCACAACGAAATTTTTTTATCGTATAAAATCATAAATCATTTAGCAACGAAATATTTTGTAGCAAATTTATTAAGAAATTGTCATTGAAAAACAATTTTTGTTACAAAATACGCCTAATTGGCAACGAAAAGAATCTTTTTATTTTCCAACAGAGATAAAATTTGTTGCATTTGATACACATTTGCCAACGAAGTTTGTCGTTACTGAACAATATAGAAATTGTTACCTTAATTGGTTTTCGTTGCTAATTGTGTACTTTTTGGTAACGATGTTTGTTGCTAAATGTACAAAATAAACCAGTTATATATTAATTTGCAACGAAATTTTGCGTTGCCGTTGGTTTTTTTATGGATAATTATGATGAATTAACAACGATACTATTAGAAGGTGATTGTTTTTAGAGATCAACAAAAGTTATTGTCAATTAGCAATGACACTATACGTTATCGTTTACTTTTCATGTGTAATGAAATTTGTTATGATTTGCAACGATATAAATATTGCCTTTTCTTTTGTTATGTAACGAATGTCAAAATTATTTTATAAACAAAAAAATTATGTCTTAATAACCCCATAACAAATTATGACAAAAATACAAAAAAAATAAAATATTATTAATTAAATAAAATCATCTGATACATGATCATTCATCATCTTTACAATCAAACTTTGTACGACTGAAAACTACAAAGTCCATCTTAGTTGACATTATCTGCCATCAAGAGGTTAACACTAGTGCCATATATGAAAAAAAAAATCAAGAAAGAAACCGTCTAGAAAACAAGAGCTTTAAGGACCTCGCGTAGTAATGTAGCAATAACAGGCTCTTCCAAACCGTCTAGAAAAGTAGATTTCATAATATAAAGTGTCGACGTCGGGATTTTTATTTGTCCATTTTCTATTCTTGTTCTTTTGTGTTCTCATGTTAGGTGAGATTTGTTTGAAAAAATAAGCGAAAAAGGTCCGACATGTATATGTCGACGATTGAACTATAAGAGTCGCCAGTTGGTTTTTTAACTGGTTGTAACAACACAATCGATAAAAGGTTTGCACATTGACCCAGTGATGTGACACTGCTAAATGGGTCTGTAAAATCGAGATTCATTAGGGTCCGGGGACTTGGTTATGCGGAGGGAAAGTGTTAGGCACCCCCCGACATCCGTGTTGCCACGGTGACCGCCACTTTTCAAGAAACTGTTATATGAATGTGTGTGTGTGTGGGTCAATGTGCTGTTATTTGGAAGTAGTGCTATGCCTCGTTTGCACCTATATACAAAGGGTTTGAATTTGTGTAAAAATTCAGTTTTAAACAAGATATAGCAGTGATGTTTTATAAAAAAGATTTTTTCAAACCTTGTGCTCAATAGTAATTGAGGCCTTTGATACTTCCATTTTATTAAATGTTCAGCTTGATTGCTTTTATTTTCGAGATGCGAAGCATATTCGAGAAAATAATGTACAAAGCAGTGCCGAATTCCTCATGGACATGAAAATCATCTGAGGAAATCCAAACACCGTGAATAAATTTACAGGCTGCTTACAGCTGAAAATGTCCATCACGGGAACCGAATCTAGATTCAGTAAACTGAATCTATGATCACATGATTCCTAGGTTCACATGATGTCACAATTGATATGAACGCAGTAAGCAGTGATATATATAAAAGCTGTAAATATATATATACAGACATGATCAACCACCACGAAGCACCTCCATGGGGGATCGGAAATGTAACGAATGATTTGTTTGAATTGTGATTCTGAGGACAGAATCCTTGTAAGGAGGGAATGATGTAACATTCCATAATTTTAAAGTGTGACATTAAATATTTATTGATTTATTTAAGTATTTAATGGATATGTTTATTGTTGAATAAATAATTGTTCAATTTGAGTGATGTGGTTTATTTAATTATTTGTTGAATAAGTAATTAAATATTAAATATTAAATATTTATTGGCAATATTAAATATTTATTGAATTATATGGCAATTTGAATAGATGTGATTTAATTAATTATTTGCTGTGTAAATAATTAAGGAGCTAAATAAATTAATTATTATGAGATTTTATAATAATGGAGTTTAATTTAATAAGCTAGAGAGCTTATAATGATTTTAAATAAATAATAATATTTAAATGAGAAATTGTAGTTTGAAATATTAGTTGATTAAATGAAATTATAATTGTAAAAAGAATTATAATTGTTTATGTGTTAAAGTAATTTAATAGATTAATGTTTAATTTATTAATTTAATAAAGGTGTGACTAATAACCTTGCTATAAAGGAGTTATTAAAATAAATTAAAAGAGTTTAATGTAGTTTTGCCAAACATGCCTTATTGCATAATAAGTCTTTAATCTAATAGTGTTTTAGCAAACAAGGTATAAGGATTAATCTATTTGTTTTAATTCAATTTACCAAATAAGGTGTAAGGATTAAATAGTTATTTTTATTATGTTAGCCAAACAAGCCTTATGGCTTTTGATTTTAAAACTTATATAACTGACATAAGTTATATCAATACTTATATTATATCATTAATATATATTATTACAATATACGTTATATTCTATTACGTATACTAAGAAGACTCAGAAGAAGAAAAAGAGAGAGGAAGAAGAAGAACACAGAGAGAAAACTAGAGAGAATTGAGAGAATCCTTAACAGGTTTTGGAGAAAAGATTTGGAGAAAAGAGATAGCATCATCATCTTCATAATCCAAGGTAGGAGTTCCATCTATCTCTTTAAAAACTTTATTTTCTTCTTCCCAAAAAGTCTCTGTGAAAATTTTATAATAGATAAAATTGTTGTATGATTGTAATTTTGTAAGGATTGTTGATTATATGATTATTTCATGAGTCTATGCATGATTATAGATAAATTAATTCATGTATGTATGTATTTTATGAAGAAATTGTTTTACAGAGAGTTTTTATGAATGAGTATGGCTTTAGTTAAAATAGAAATTAAGGTTTAATTAGTTGTTGTATTGATAAATTGATTGTTAGAATTGATAGAGTATGTAAAATCATAATCATGATGCTTTAAATTTTCTATTTTGATTGAATAACAAAATCACAGTGGTAATTTTAATGAAAAATACTATCAATAATGGAGTTTTGCCAAAAACCTTGAAATTAGGTGTTTTATAGTTGATGTTTAGACAAATTATGAATAGAAACATGTTAGGAGTACTCACAATATGTTTATATGATGTCTATATGCAATTTTCATGATAATCAGTCTATTAGATTCGAGCTTTTTGGCCAATTTGGCTTTTTCTTTCATGGTTGCCGAAGCTGTCAGTCGACGCTGACAGTTCGCGCCGCGGCGCGGCCCAGTAGTTCATTGCTGGCGCCGCAGCGCCACCACCATGACGTAAGCGGCCTGTTACACAATCGCTGCGCCGCAGTGCCGGCTCGTAGTATAATCGCTGCGCCGCAGCGCCGAATCAGCGCCGCAGCGCGAGCCACAGTACAAACTGTGGCGCCGCGGCGCGACTTAGCAGAATGGTCTGACAGTTTTGTTTAAGTGTACAAAACTTGAAAATAAATGTTATGTGTTGATTATAATAATGTTAAATGATAATTTCAGTAGTATTAAACTATGAATAATCATGTTATTAAGTGTTATCTACTTGAAATATAATTGATTATGTGAATGGGTAATTCAACCCATATGAGGAATGTAATTGTTTATATAAAGGTACAATGTTGGTTATGGCTAATTATGTCAATATGACATATGTATAGGATATTAATTCAAGTGGTAAGAGTGTAGCTTGTGCTAAAGGCAAGTTTCTAAGCCTTAACTTTTGATATTTAGCAAGTTCTTTATTATATAAGTTTTCTAATCATTGGTGTTATTGAACTAATTATTGTTTCAATTTCGATTATCATATAATGGTGTAAATTTATTTGGAGCAAGTTATTCTTGTACTTAATTTGTGGTTTAGCATGTACAATTATATACATGTGGTGGATGTTTATTATTCAATTAACCTTGTCTTATTATTGTTCAAGCAAGGTAGGTTATAATTATTCAAATTGTATGCTATTAGATTATCCCTAAAGCATGATGTCAATTTATAAACATCAATTAAACTATGATTATTCCATAGTATACAGTTATGTCGTTTGTAATCAACTAAACCTTAGTTGATTACCGTTGAATTCTAAATTACCCCATGATGTATCCAAACTAAACTCACTTTGGTACGGACTTGTATTCTAAATACTGAGAAGAACAACTCTTTTATAAGAGGTTACGCTTAGCGTTGAAATGATTGTGCACAATACATTGTACGAAGGGTTGATCCCCCTAAGTACGTGAAGTCCTTATAGTCTTATGACTGTTAAAGTTTAAGTTGAAAAATTACTTATAACTGTGGACATGATTCGTGGTCATTAGACCCTCAGTAAAGGTTAAAGCTTTCCAAAAGTTAATAGAATATATTGTTAAATTCTATTGAGCCTAATGTTGGCAAATGATGTAAAAGTTTAAATGATTTAATTATTGTTATTTCAAGTGGGCCTTGTTTGCTCACTCTTGCCTGTAAACTTTCTTACAGCTAAGGTTGAAACTGGTGACGTACCTAGCACCAGTAAAGGAAAAGGAAAGATGAATAAATGTTGAAGACTTGTAATAGTTGGATAGTTTATTTTCAGACTTTATTTTTAAAGATTGTAATGAAGTTTATTTTAATTTTCCGCATGAATGAATGTTTGTAAAGGTTAGAAAACCTGGGAGATTTATTTAAGTTTAATCCTGTATGGGCAGGCTTTGTTATTCAATTTTATTATAATTGGGTAGTTAGAAATGGATGTTTTGATTACGTGAACACTAAATCCTGAGGAAATGAAGTACCGGGATTTGGGGGTGTCACAGGTTGGTATCAAAGCTTTAGGTTATGAACCTTAGGTGGGGGAAAAGCCTTAGGAAGTAACCTTTTGAAAAGATAGTGGAGTTAACTCTTATCGAGTTTTAAGAAAGAAGTAATAAAACACTTATGTGCTTATGTGTTTATAACTTATGTGCTCGCGAGTGTGAGTAGAATGATTAATAACTAAAACTTTAAAATTTTGTTGTCAGGATGACTAATGTCAGAGAATCCAGTCAGGCTAGGGAGGAGGGACCTCAAATGCCTATAGAGGAGGAGCCTCGCGACATTCAGGTAGTTTGGGAACAACTACTGCCACGGGAGTTAGCCCCATTGGTCACAGTAGTTGAAGATGAGGAGGATGATGTGGAGACAGATGAGGAGGATGAGGGAGAAAGGATTCCACTTAACTCGATAACAGGCCGTATTTACGATGAGGTGCATGACCGCAACGTGGAACTTCAGGATACAGTTGAGGAATTACAAGAGATAGTAGCTGAACAACAGACTACAATGACACAGAAGGACGATGAGATCCTGGATCGTGAAGAACGACTGACAAACGCCGAGGAGAAACTAGTACAGACTGAAGGAGAGAAAGAACAATTGATCGAGATGGTTGCTGAACTGGAGAGCAAGCTGAGAGAAGAAGCTGCTAAGAGGGCAAGAGCTGAAGATGCATACGAGGAAGCTTATCAACGAACTGGAAGAGCAGCAAGAGACGCGCAGGCAAAGAGGATGAAGATAGAAGAGATGGATAAAGTATTTAACACTGCAATTAATCGAGCTCAAGATCGGGTCATGGGATATCCGATTCAGTTCGAGACGCTGCCATCATTCGTGTTAGATCGCAGAACAATGTTTTGAGTCATGGAGGAAGAACGTGATAGGGCTAAGAAGTATCTTAATAGATCATCGTAGAAAGTGTGCCTGTAATGCACGTAATAAGTATTAAATAATGTGTAAATCCCTAGTGTTAAGTAACCATGGGATATGATAATAATGATGTTGTCCTGAAACTTTTGTAGTTCAGGAAAGGAATGTAGATAGCAGAGATGCTATTGTGTTATGTTTTTAGAAAGTTTATGAATAAATAAATGTTATTATTTTATTCAAAGTGTTATGTGCTATGTGGGTATTTCTTTTATAGAGGCAAGTTAATTAGAAATACTTAAAGAAGTTGAGTAATGGTCTAATAGATGTTTTATTTTAACAGAAAATGCCTCCCAGACATCAGCCAACACGACAGAGAACCACTGAAGGAACTAACAATAACGACAATGTTGATACGAATCCCGTTCAACAACTAGTAGCACTACTGACAGGAGCGTTGCAGAATCAACCTCAAAACCAAGGTACAACGTTTAAGGAGTTTAAGGCGGTTGGACCACCTGAATTCCGTGGGTCCATGAATCCAGTCGAAGCACAAACCTGGATTATGGAGATAGAGAAGGTGTTCGATGTCGCTAGGGTAGGGGATGATCAGAAGACTGCTTTCGCAACGTTCATGTTGAAAGCAGAAGCTAGTTATTGGTGGCAGGCTAATAAAACTCGTGAAGGGCCAGGAGTGATGGCTTGGGATAGGTTCAAGGAGTTGTTTTTTGAGACCTATTTCCCGGAGAGTTCGAAGAGTCAGCTGGAAGTACAGTTTCGAGAACTGAAGCAAGGGACGATGACGGTATCTGAGTATGTCGCAAAATTCAATGAATTGGCGAGGTTTGTGCCATATCAGGTTAGCACAGATGAGCGTAAGGCGAAGAGGTTTGAACAGGGACTGAAGCCATGGTTGTACAGTAGGTTTTCCCTGTTCCAATTGAGGACGTTTGCAGCAGTGATGGAGAAAGCAGTACTCGCTGAAGGTGGAGGCGAGGCGGTGACAAAATTTATCCAGGAACAAAAGAAGAAGAAGAATGAGAATGAGGTGAAGAATGGTGGTAGTAGCAGTGAAAACAACAACAATAACAACAACAACAACAACAAGAGGAAGTGGAATGGGAGTATGGGTACTGGAAACCAGCAAGGTAACCAGCAGAACAAAAAGTTTGAAGCATGTGCGACATGTGGAAAGTTTCACAAGGGTGCGTGCTTGATGGGAAAACGAGTTTGCTACAATTGTGGCCAGGAGGGTCACATCGCCCCAAATTGCACTCAATCAAAGAAAAATGTGTGCTTCACGTGTGGATCCAAGGATCACTTTGCTCGTGAATTTCCTAAGAAGAAGGAGGGAGTGACAACCAGAAGCGAAGGAGATAACAATGGAGGTGCGTGGGCTGTTACAGGACCTGCAACATCAATCAAACCCACAGCCAGAACCTTTAACATGACTGTGCAAGATGCTGTGTAATCAAAGGATGTAGTTTCAGGTATTATCCCAATCAATGATATTGATGCATATGTATTATTTGATTCGGGTGCTACTTGCTCGTTTATATCTGATGAATTTGCTAAGAGGTTAGAATTGCCTAGAGAAGAATTGAATTTTCCTTTGAACATAGAAATTGCGAATAAGGAAATAATCCCTGTTAGATTCGTATACAAGAACTGTTGGGTGAACATTAAGGAGAATGTCTTGTTAGTAGATTTGATTCCGATTAGACTGGGGGAATTTGATGTAATTTTGGGAATGGATTGGTTGTTCAAATGCGGAGCGGTAATTGACTGCCAAAAGAAGTGTGTAAACCTTATGACTCCGTCAAAGATAGTATTTTATGGTAGCAAGTCGCCTAGACAAATGAAATGTCTGACGACTATGCAGGCTAAGAAATTGTTGAGTCAAGGTTGTGTGGGCTATTTAGCTTACATAGTCGATACTCAAAAGAAGGGGGTAAAGCTGGAAGAAATACCAGTAGTGAGGGAATTCGAAGACGTTTTTCCAGAGGATATGCCAGGACTTCCGTCTGACAGAGAAATTGAGTTCGTGATCAACTTAGTACCGGGAACAGCACCGATATCGAAGGCCCCGTACAGAATGGCTCCGGTAGAAATGAAGGAACTAATGGTTCAGTTGCAAGAGCTGCTGGACAAGAAATATATTCAACCAAGCGTATCGTCGTGGGGAGCGCCAGTTTTATTTGTGAAGAAGAAGGACGGGTCAATGCGTCTTTGCATTGATTATAGGGAGTTAAACAAAGTCACTATTAAAAACAAATACCCGTTGCCAAGAATAGATGACTTGTTTGATCAACTGAAGGGTGCTAAGTACTTTTCGAAAATAGATTTGAGAAGTGGTTATCACCAATTGAAGGTAAGAAAGGAGGATATACCACGAACGACATTCAGAACTCGGTATGGACATTACGAGTTTCTGGTGTTGTCTTTTGGTTTAACCAATGCACCTGCTGCGTTCATGGATTTGATGAACAGGGTGTTTAAACCATTCCTAGACAAGTTTGTAGTGGTATTCATTGATGACATTCTAGTGTATTCCAAAACTCAAGAAGAACACGTGGAACACTTACGTCTGACATTGGAGACACTAAGAAAGGAAAAACTGTACGCGAAGTTCTCTAAGTGCGAATTTTGGCTCGACCGTGTACAATTTTTGGGGCATGTGATTGACAAAGATGGGATCTCAGTGGATCCGTCGAAAGTGGAAGCAGTAATCAATTGGGAACAACCAAAAATACCGTCAGAAGTGAGGAGTTTCTTGGGACTGGCTGGTTATTATAGAAGATTTATTCAAGATTTTTCTAAGATAGCCACTCCGCTAACAAATTTGACAAGAAAAATTGTAAAATTCGTTTGGACGGAGAAGTGCGAAGAGAGTTTCCAAGATTTGAAGAAGAAGTTAAGTGTGGCACCTGTATTGACTTTGCCAGATAATACAGGAAATTTTGTGGTATATAGTGATGCCTCACATAAAGGGTTGGGTTGTGTTCTTATGCAGAACGGCAAAGTTATTGCCTATGCATCAAGACAATTGAAGGATTATGAGAAGGGGTATCCGACTCATGATTTGGAATTGGCTGCAGTGGTGTTTGCTCTAAAAATATGGAGACACTATCTTTATGGAGAGAAATGTGAGATCTACACAGACCACTAAAGTCTGAAGTATATTTTCACTCAGAAGGATTTGAACATGCGTCAAAGAAGGTGGATGAAATTAATAAAAGATTGCGATTGTGAGATCTTTTATCATCCGGGTAAAGAGAATGTAGTTGCAGATGCTTTAAGCATGAAAGGTCGGGAGAAGTTGATGCTGATAACAACTCAAAAGGAGCTCATTTCAGCAATGACAAAATTGGAGTTGGAAATCAAATTTCCAAAAGAATCTGACGAACAACTATTCCAGATAGAAGCTGATCTAACTTTAGTGAACAAAGTGAAAATTGCTCAATTACAAGATGGAGAGTGTGGAAAAATCAAAGAGAATTTGGGTGAAGGCGGAGATGTAAAATACAAGGTCGATACCGAAGGTTTACTACGGTTCGATGGACGAATTTAGGTTCCAGCAGTGCTACAGCTGAAAGAAGAAATTCTGACTGAAGCTCATAGCTCAAAGTATTCAATTCATCCAGGAAGCACGAAAATGTATCAGGATTTGCGCCGACATTTTTGGTGGCCAAATATGAAAAGAGATGTTGCTGAATGCGTAGCGAAATGCTTGACATGTCAGAGAGTAAAAGCCGAACATCAAAGACTCAGCGGATTACTCCAACCATGAGAAATACCGGAATGGAAGTGGGAACACATCACGATAGATTTTGTGGTGGGTCTTCCAACTACTCAGAGAGGATGCGATGCGATTTGGGTAATAGTGGACAGACTGACGAAATCAGCGCACTTTTTACCAATAAAGATTAGATTCAATCTTGATCAGTTGGCAAGATTGTACATTAAGGAGATCGTTTCGAGGCACGGAGTGCCAGTATCAATTGTGTCTGATAGAGATCCGCGGTTTACATCGAATTTCTGGAAGAGACTGCAAGAATGTATGGGAACACAGTTGCGAATGAGTACGGCTTATCATCCACAAACAGATGGCCAAAGCGAACGAACGATTCAGACATTGGAAGATATGCTGAGAGCATGTGTCATGGACTTTAAAGGAAGCTGGGAAGATCAACTACCATTGGTGGAATTTTTTTACAACAACAGTTATCACGCGAGCATCGGCATGCCACCTTACGAGGCATTGTACGGCAGAAAGTGCAGAACCCCACTGTGTTGTGATGAAGTCGGTGAACGCCAACTGTTAGGACCGGAACTGGTACAACAAACTGCTGATGTTGTCAAACTCATCAGGACAAGACTGGTCGCAGCTCAAGACAGACAGAAAAAGTATGCTGATCAACACAGACAAGATCGTACATTTGACATAGGAACTTTTGTATTTTTAAAAGTTTCTCCCTGGAAGGGGAAAGTTCGTTTCGGAAAAAAAAGAAAAGCTAAGTCCGAGGTTTATTGGAACCTTTGAAGTGCTGCGAAGAGTGGGAGAAGTGGCTTACGAGGTAGCTCTACCTCCAGTGTTGGAAAATATTCATAATGTTTTTCACATTTCGGTGTTACGACCATATAAACCCGACTACAAGCATGTGATCGAGTATGAACCTTTGCAGTTTAAAAAAGATTTGACTTATGAAGAGGTTCCTATCCAGATAGTCGACAGGAAAGAACAAGTGCTCAGGAATAAAGTGATACCTTTTGTGAAGGTGATATGGAGAAACCACAACGCTGAAGAAGCTACGTGGGAACTCGAAGAGAAAATGTTGAAGGAATACCCTGAGTTATTTGTTTAATCTGTGTCTTCGATTCTGGGGACAGAATCTTTGTAAGTAGGGAAGAATGTAACGAATGATTTGTTTGAATTGTGATTCTGAGGACAGAATCCTTGTAAGGAAGGAATGATGTAACATTCCATAATTTTAAAGTGTGGCATTAAATATTTATTGATTTATTTAAGTATTTAATGGATATGTTTATTGTTGAATAAATAATTGTTCAATTTGAGTGATGTGGTTTATTTAATTATTTGTTGAATAAGTAATTAAATATTAAATATTAAATATTTATTGGCAATATTAAATATTTATTGAATTATATGAAAATTTGAATAGATGTGATTTAATTAATTATTTGCTGTGTAAATAATTAAGGAGCTAAATAAATTAATTATTATGAGATTTTATAATAATGGAGTTTAATTTAATAAGCTAGAGAGCTTATAATGATTTTAAATAAATAATAATATTTAAATGAGAAATTGTAGTTTGAAATATTAGTTGATTAAATGAAATTATAATTGTAAAAAGAATTATAATTGTTTATGTGTTAAAGTAATTTAATAGATTAATGTTTAATTTATTAATTTAATAAAGGTGTGACTAATAACCTTGCTATAAAGGAGTTATTAAAATAAATTAAAAGAGTTTAATGTAGTTTTGCCAAACATGCCTTATTGCATAATAAGTCTTTAATCTAATAGTGTTTTAGCAAACAAGGTATAAGGATTAATCTATTTGTTTTAATTCAATTTACCAAACAAGGTGTAAGGATTAAATAGTTATTTTTATTATGTTAGCCAAACAAGCCTTATGGCTTTTGATTTTAAAACTTATATAACTGACATAAGTTATATCAATACTTATATTATATCATTAATATATATTATTACAATATACGTTATATTCTATTACGTATACTAAGAAGACTCAGAAGAAGAAAAAGAGAGAGGAAGAAGAAGAACACAGAGAGAAAACTAGAGAGAATTGAGAGAATCCTTAACAGGTTTTGGAGAAAAGATTTGGAGAAAAGAGATAGCATCATCATCTTCATAATCCAAGGTAGGAGTTCCATCTATCTCTTTAAAAACTTTATTTTCTTCTTCCCAAAAAGTCTCTGTGAAAATTTTATAATAGATAAAATTGTTGTATGATTGTAATTTTGTAAGGATTGTTGATTATATGATTATTTCATGAGTCTATGCATGATTATAGATAAATTAATTCATGTATGTATGTATTTTATGAAGAAATTGTTTTACAGAGAGTTTTTATGAATGAGTATGGCTTTAGTTAAAATAGAAATTAAGGTTTAATTAGTTGTTGTATTGATAAATTGATTGTTAGAATTGATAGAGTATGTAAAATCATAATCATGATGCTTTAAATTTTCTATTTTGATTGAATAACAAAATCACAGTGGTAATTTTAATGAAAAATACTATCAATAATGGAGTTTTGCCAAAAACCTTGAAATTAGGTGTTTTATAGTTGATGTTTAGACAAATTATGAATAGAAACATGTTAGGAGTACTCACAATATGTTTATATGATGTCTATATGCAATTTTCATGATAATCAGTCTATTAGATTCGAGCTTTTTGGCCAATTTGGCTTTTTCTTTCATGGTTGCCGAAGCTGTCAGTCGACGCTGACAGTTCGCGCCGCGGCGCGGCCCAGTAGTTCATTGCTGGCGCCGCAGCGCCACCACCATGACGTAAGCGGCCTGTTACACAATCGCTGCGCCGCAGTGCCGGCTCGTAGTATAATCGCTGCGCCGCAGCGCCGAATCAGCGCCGCAGCGCGAGCCACAGTACAAACTGTGGCGCCGCGGCGCGACTTAGCAGAATGGTCTGACAGTTTTGTTTAAGTGTACAAAACTTGAAAATAAATGTTATGTGTTGATTATAATAATGTTAAATGATAATTTCAGTAGTATTAAACTATGAATAATCATGTTATTAAGTGTTATCTACTTGAAATATAATTGATTATGTGAATGGGTAATTCAACCCATATGAGGAATGTAATTATTTATATAAAGGTACAATGTTGGTTATGGCTAATTATGTCAATATGACATATATATAGGATATTAATTCAAGTGGTAAGAGTGTAGCTTGTGCTAAAGGCAAGTTTTCTAAACCTACCTTTTTCATTGAGCAAGTTTCTAAGCCTTAACTTTTGATATTTAGCAAGTTCTTTATTATATAAGTTTTCTAATCATTGGTGTTATTGAACTAATTATTGTTTCAATTTCGATTATCATATAATGGTGTAAATTTATTTGGAGCAAGTTATTCTTGTACTTAACTTGTGGTTTAGCATGTACAATTATATACATGTGGTGGATGTTTATTATTCAATTAACCTTGTCTTTTTATTGTTCAAGCAAGGTAGGTTATAATTATTCAAATTGTATGCTATTAGATTATTCCTAAAGCATGATGTCAATTTATAAACATCAATTAAACTATGATTATTACATAGTATACAGTTATGTCGTTTGTAATCAACTAAACCTTAGTTGATTACCGTTGAATTCTAAATTACCCCATGATGTATCCAAACCAAACTCACTTTGGTACGGACTTGTATTC
>CM029020.1:155020100-155105481 GCA_016801055.1 Panax notoginseng
TAAAACTGAACTTCCGGTAGAATCTAGACTGGATATAAGCTATCTTCCAGGGTTATCTCTAAAAGACGAATCTGCCCTCCTGCAATGTCAGTAACAGGTGTGCAGAAAATTTCGAGTGTCTACAGATGCCCCTCTTTATCATATTCATGCAATACAATGGCATGGATAGGATAAAGACTCCTAGACACTTGAAATGCAACAAGATAAACATGATGCTATGTGGAGAAACATGATGCAAGTTCATGATGCATATGTATAATGCATATGTTTTGTTTTCCCACATGCTGGGGATGAATGCCAAGGCTGCGTGACCTTTGTTGCTGTGTATCACCTGATGCAATCATCGGATAGCTTCTGATGCTTCGTTGGGTTTACATGCCAACGACTGAACTGACGTCAAGGTTGCTTGACCTTCATTGACATGTGCATCAACAGTAAATACGTTGTAACCCCCGTCGGGGATCTATTTTTGGACAGATGACCATGCGTTGTAACCCCCATCAGGGATCTGCTCGATCCTCACTGACGTATGCATCAATGGAAAATACATGATACCCCCGCCGGGGAAACTGTTTGAGAATGCGTGCTACCCCCGCCGGGGATACTCGAAAGAATTAGGGTGACGACTCTGATTTGGCGGCATAGGACCTGTGTAAGGTATTGCCGAGGGTAACTTGTAATAGCTGAGATCATCGACATAGTAAACCCTATGTTTAGGTGAATACCAATGAATGATACGAAAGCCACAGTCAGATCCAGGAGAACCAGGATTTCAGGCTATTCCGCTCAATCGTGTAGCGTTTTTATCCCTGATTTGCCCTTTTCAGCTTGTGAGAACTCCTTTGTAACTCGAACTGGACCAAGCCGGAGGGGTGGGACCCATATAAGGGTGCTGTAGGTACACCTGTAGTAGCCACAGGTGGACCTGCGACCAGCCGTGGCTACTAAATGCCTATAGGTTGCTTTCATAAGTCATTTTTAAGTTACGCCAGAAAGGAAATCCGAGAGCTCTTCTTCAGATCTGCTGAGTTTGAATGACTTTCTACAAATTCTATCATCGTACAAGTGTTCTACACTGTCCTGGTAACGTATGCATGTCTTCTTTTCCAATTTTTATCCGTTAGAAAATAACTTTTCATATGAAATGCATCTAAACACCTAGTAGTGAATATGCATGCTCAAATTACTTGATAAAAAATATTCAACATAGTAAATGTTAGTATTAAACCATGTTGAACGTAATGATGTGAAAACATTTGACTTTTGAAACAGTCAAATTGTCACCTTTTTCTGCTATTTCTTATCCTATTTGAGGATAAATGAGCAAAAGGTGAAAATGCAAAGTAATCCTGGCAATTAGGCTACCCTTATGGATTGATGACTTTAATTTTTTAATGCAAATAGTATGTATATGACTGTGGACAGGTGTGCTACTGAATGACCACCTAGTCATGCCTATGTGCATGTGGATAGTCCTATTTATAGAGGAAACTATGACAAAAATTTTCAAAATATAGGCATTAAGTAGTCATGTATTTTTAACTCTACTGTGGATGTATGTTAAAGTAATGCATGCATGTAGTCATAAAATGCATTTTGAAAAGAAAGCTCCAGGTTTCAGAATTACCACACCCTTTCTGAGGTGATTTAGAGACTTGTTATCCAAATATTATGGATCTAGATCAGCCGAGTAATTCACGTATGACCACTTCTGGTGTACGGAGGAGGGCTTCTGAAGTACCTCCACCCCGTTCTATTAGACAGCCTCGTCATCTGGTGGAGGCGATGATATGTCCAGTCCGAGTTGATGTGCTGGATATCGAGGACGAGGAGGGGGATGTTCCGGTTGCGGACTACTCCTGCTGCACATGTTCCCCGTAGGGACCTCCCGAGTATTCAGGTGGCAAACTCAGAGCTTTTGGGTGATTTGAGTCGACATCCCACGATGTATTTGCTCGCCAATGAGGTATAAAGTTAGATCTTAATCTTCCTTCTTTCCTATTGATGAGGAGTAAAGGATTTTGATGTCGATCTGCATTTCATGTAGGTTCCCGGCTTTACACAGCCTCGAGGGAACTGATTCAACATTCACTCCATATACCAGGTTCTGCATCCTGACTATAGAGCGATTGTGCATGACTGGAGATTTGGGGCATTCTTTTCCATCATTCCCCGCCACTGTCCCTGGGGTTACCTCAGGGCATTGTCTGAGCGTTGGTTTCACTAGACTCAGTCACTCCATTTGCTAGACTGTGAGGTGATGATGACGCCGATGGATTGGCAGTTTATCACAGGTATGGAGTTTGGAGGGGCACCAGTGCCTTGCACGGTGGATATTACCCCGACTACCGTCAGATCCTTGTTAGGAGTTTCGACGGAGGCGCTCAAGGGCAAGACTGTCCGTACGGGTCCTTTGAGCATAGATGCTATGAATGGGCTATTGAGTAAGCCCATACCATTTGTTGTCAAAGTCAGGGATCGCATTCTTCGGTAGTTGTTCCTATTGATCATTAGGGGCTGCTTCATAGCAGATAACTCTTCTACGGTGTCATTCGCTTTAATCAGTGCCACGCGACATGTGGACCATATTGGAGTGTATGATTGGAGTTCCTACACCTTTGCCTATTTCCTCAGGGGCATGCGTATGCGCTCGTAGGGCTTGCCCGAGGCTTGGTTAGGATTTTACTCATTTCTGCTGGTGAGTATTTCTCTTATAATTTACCATGTACAGGTTAAGAGTGTTAACTAACAGCAGATGTTTACCTTTGTGTTGGCAGTTTTAGGCCTATGAGAGGCTTCCATGTTTACATCCTGTGAGTGTATTAGGGTTGGATACCTATCCACAAGGACGGCGATGGCATCATTCCATACTAGCGGAGGTCCCTGTAGCTGAGGGTTTCACTCATTGTCACCTACAACTGGAGTTATTGACAGCTGATGTCATCACACAGATTCCCTACTCTGGGGAGCACTTGGCCATTGGATTTGAGGATGGGTACCCGACTGGTATCGAGTACGTGATTTCCACCTGTAGGGTTCCTTTCTTCATAGATGGAGGATGGGAGCTCTATTTAGGAGAGCGTTCTATGAGGAGCAGCACAGAAGATATTCGTATACCGATCTTGCCTCCTGCCAGGCGTTATTGGCCTGTGTCGCAGTCACCCATCATTAATATCCCATTATTGGGTGTTGACAGTTTTGCATTGTCAGAGGGTCCATGCACTCAGGATGTATTCCAGCATTAGTGGATCCCTCGTACCATTGGATCCTAGACCCGCGCCACTCAGTTCATGGGGGATATGGTTCCAGGATCCGTGATGATGATGGATTGGCTAGCCTATGTCCGAGATCCGACTCATGTGATACAGATTGATAGCTTGACCCAACGACTGGACCGAGCACATTTGTTTATCCTGCATTTAGGCAGAGATCCGGCAGAGGCAGATTCGTTTGATCCTTCCAAGGCAGGAGCTGGCCCCTCAGATGACCCATTTGGTTTTGCCGGCACAGATCCTCCTTTGTATAGGCCTAACATCCCTGTTGATAGAGATTCAGTAACTCAGGAGGAGTTACATCAGGTGGACAGGATTGATGATGTAGATATCGACACCATTATTTTCTTCTGATGTGTTTTCTCGTTATCTCTTTTGATAGGCCTCTTATTAGATATTGGGTGGCTGTGCCCCATTCTCGCTATATCTTTTGATAGGCCTTTGTTAGTAGTAGGGCGTCTGTGCCCTATTTCCCTGTATTTTTAGCTGTACAGAGATGATGTATATAGATGATGATGTATTTAGGAATGTATGTACTATCTTCTATTCCCTACATTATATTTCCATCTATTATCTGTTATGTATGTATCATGTTATGCATATGTATGTATGTCTAGAGATATTCACCATTGACCCCTGGATGGTATTATGATACGGCCCATACAGATGTCTTCTTCGACAGTCAGCCGCATAGATCACACCCCACCATTATTGGTGGCATCCCGTCTGAGATACTGGTATGATAGTATGTCACCCCCAGATAGGGTGATCGTAGATCAACTGTTGCAGCATACCATGACCCTTTTAATGTTTCAGGTTCCCGCAAGATTTGTAGAGGGCATGCTAGAGCACTGGGTACTGGAGAGATAGGTTTTTCGGCTTGGAACCCAGGAGTTAACTCCGACTCTAGAGAAGTATGCACGTTTGACGATGCTACCACTTGATAGACCTTGCATGCATATGCCCATTGGTGATATGAGTCGTCAGTTTATGACTCTCACCGGGCTGAGGCGGAGAGTTGTATAGGATGAGATCATATCTGGCCACGTGATATCCCAGCATTTTTTGATTGACAGATTTGGCTATGAGGACAGCTATACTCGTTATTCTGGGGATTTCACCATACCAGAGGACTAGTGGTATTTGGCCAGAGTGGATGCATTGTTGCTATGTGTATTATCATACGTATATATGCCACGATACACGGATGAGTTGGACATCGGCGTTATTATGACAGTGAGATCTCTCAGGGAGGGTCGTACCATTATTCCGATGATCATGGCAGAGACACTGAGGTAGGCCACATTTTGTAGGACTTACCCTGCAGGGGTATTCACAAGTAGTTCGGTCATGCTGTACGTGTAGTTTATGTCACATCTGAGAACGATTGGCACATTCAGACGACACGGGTATTGTTTCACCCATAAGATAGCTATGTCATATTCATTCCAGCCTACAGAGTGTACAGATCCTGCATCTTAGTCCGTTTTCCTAGCTGGGATTGGAGATTCTTTTGCTATCTTGCCGTGTACAGGGCTTAGTTCGCCCTACAGTTTCATTACTCATGTCGTAGTTTGACCAGTTCCAGGATTTCCAATCTTTTGATGGGGCATTAGGTCAGCGCTTAGCTTCTCTCCACTTGTCAGCAGAGGACCGATCCCGAGTGTATGCTTGTTGGGATAAGCGTGAGATAGCTATTTTTTCTGTTAACCATCCGGGTTGTTCGCCAGAGTATGCTGCGTGAATGGAGACAGAAACTTCATCGGCTGTGACAGTATCCATAGTGCCGAGTATGGATTCAGATGGTGGAGAGCCTATGGAGGACATCGATTCTCACACCGAAGAGGAGCCATTTACTAGGTTGCCAGCAGCTCTCTTAGATTCTCCCAGTTCTAGTACTGTTGTGATCCAGCATTCAGCATAGTACTTTGAGCAGAGTCTTCATTTGATGACCTTTGAAAGAGATCAGGCTAGAACCCTGATGTTGACATCTCTTGATGGGAGAGACGCAACTTTGTTAGAGAGAGACAAGGCATTAGCTTGTAGAGATGCCGCTGTTATTGAGCGAGATGAGGCCATATCAGCCATAGATGTAGTGATTGTTGAGCAGAATGCTCCCTATCTGATAGAGATATAGCTGTTACAAATAGTACTTCAGTGAGATCCCTGACCACTGGTATGCTTGTCGAGATGAGTGTATATATTGATGAGCATCGCATCACCATGCAGATGGCCTTGGACTTACTGGCTCGTGTGGATACCCTTGTACAGGAGACAACAACATTACCTTCTTCGGAGAGAGATGCTATGTTAGATCTACTAGCCCACATGCATACCGATCTGTAGATAGCCTTGTATTTTCCTGCATAGACTAGCTTAGCCATTTTATCATGTACAATTTATATTATGTATATCAAACAGTATTATATAGCAGGGAAATATATTTTTGATCACTTCCCTTTTAGATATGCCTGAATACTTGCTTGATATTTGCCTGTTTCTTCAGGGCCTGTGATCTTGATGTATTCTGAATTCCTCCTTGTTGGATGGACATTGAGTTGTCTCTGGACAGTTCAGAATGGATCATTGATTTGTTTGTATCCCTACCATCTTTGGTGTCTAGGGACTGGTTACTGTATAAAAATGTGGAGAGGATTGTGGCTTTCCTCTCTGAGATTAACCGCACCACAGATGGTCGCCAGTAATCCTATTTAGGAGGAGCCCAGTTAATTCCATCTCTTATGGATTGGTATTGCTCTTCAAGGTACAACCGCAGCTTAGATGGTCGCCGAGTCTCCCGTTTACATGTGGAGGTCAGGTAATTCCATCCCTTTGGTCTGAAGCCAATGAAATGTGGTGGATTGAAGTTTGATCCCAATACCGCTGACAAGTATTTATGTTTAGGTAGGGGGTTAGACCGAACCATAAATAGCTGCCTACGTACTCCTGTTGAAGAGGAGATCAGGTCTGCGTAGTTCAAACCTGGTGTAAGTGGTTCAACGCTGTATGTGGTAGAAAGGGTGTAGGAATGTTTTTGTTGTTTTTATTTTTGTAAGGAGAAGGGTGTAGAAATATTTTTGTTTTTGTTTTATTGCGTCCAGGCCATATAAAATGGTTGCCTACGTACTTCCGTGTATCAAGGAGATCAGGTTGACGTAGTTTGCCCCTCAGGACAATTTGGTAGCCAACAAAAAGTTTGATCCTATGTGGAGGACAAACTGCGGGGGAAGAAAGTTTAATCCTAAGTTCAGGATAAACTGCAAGTGTGAAAAGTTTGATCCCTTGTTTGGGGACAAACTGCAAGTGTGAAAGGTTCAATCCCTAGTGGGATAACCGAAGTTGAGTAAGGGTTAAAAAACCGAGTGAAGAGGAAAGGATCTGATGATCCGAAAACCAGGCTGACTTGAAAAGTGTGTTTCCCTGAGGGGCGCAGTGTGGAAAAAAGAGTTGTATGTAGTGAAGGGTTAAAAAATCGGAATGACTGGTGATCTGATGATCCAACACCAGGATGTTTGCTTGATGGTAACTTCAGACATAGTACCGTTTCACGGTGTCTGAGTTGATAAGCTGTGGAAATTCATCACCGTCCATTTCCTGCAATCTGAGAGCACCTCCTGTCAATACCTCCTTGACAACAAATGGGCCTTCCCAGTTAGGAGTGAATTTTCCCTTAGACTGATCTTGGTTGTCGATGATCTTCTTCAAAACCAAGTCATGTTGTTTAAATTGCCGTAGCCAGACTTTTCTGTTGTAGGATATGGCGATCCTTTGTTGATATAACTGACCATGGAAGATAGTCGCGGTTCGCCTTTCGTCTATTAGAGACAATTGGTGATACCTGTCTTGTACCCACTGGTCTTCATCCAGCTGAGCGTCTATCAACACTCTGAGGAATTCCATTTCCACTTCTACGGGTAGCACTGCTTCCATCCCGTAGGTTAATGCGTATGGGGTTGCCCCAGTTGAAGTGCGCATTGATATTCTATAAGCTAACAGAGTAAGAGGCAATAGGTCAGGCCAGCCTTTGTGGTTGGCAGACATCTTTTGCATGATCTTCTTAATATTTTTGTTAGCCGCTTCAACAGCACCATTCATCTTTGGATGGTAGATGACAGAGTTAAGGTGTTTGATGTGGAATTTGATGCATAACTCCTCCATCATTTTGTTGTTGAGGTTCTTAGCATTGTCTGATACAATTACCTCTGGCTGTCCATATCGACAAATGACATTGTTTCTGATGAAAGTAATGATGACTTCTTTGGTAACCCTGGGGAAGGAGGTTGCTTCTACCCACTTGGTGAAGTAATCGATTATGGTGAAGATAAATCGATGTCCATTACTGGCTTTGGGCTCGATGGGCCCGATCACGTCCATTCCCCACATTGAGAAGGGCCAAGGTGAACTCATATTGTAGAGCTCCCGTGGAGGGGCGTGGATAACATTCCCATGAATTTGGCATTGATGACATCTCCTGACGTGGTCAATGCAGTCAGCCTTGAGAGAAAGCCAGTAATGTCCTGTTCTGAGGATCTTCTTTACAAGTAAAGGGCCGCTCATGTGTGGGCCACATACTCCACCATGGACCTCATCCATGAGTCTCTGAGCTTGGTCCTTGTCCAGGCATTTGAGGAGGCCTAATCCTACATCTCTTTTGTAGAGTGCATCTCCGCTCAGGTAAAATTTCATAGCAAATCGATGAATCCGCCTTTTCTCAGTCAGGCTCGCCTCAGCGGGTGTAGATCCATCTCGCAAGTACTCCTTGATATATTGATACCAAGGTTGTTGGAAGGGAGGTAGCTCATCCGATACTTCTCCAACATAGTTTCCATAGGCTAGTGCCTTTTACAGGGCCAATGTAACGCTTGGCATGTGTTCCTTGTCAAGTATGTGAATCAAGGAGGCCAAAGTTGCTAGTGCGTCTGCGAAGTCATTCCTATTACGAGGAATGTGTAGAAAGGAGATCTCTTCGAACTCCGAAGCTATCTGTAAAACTTGTCGATGGTAAGGCAGCAAATGTAGCTCTTTGGTTTGATAGATTCCCGTGGATTGTTTGACTACCAACTCTAAATGCCAAAAGACAGTTAACCACCTAATGCCCATTGAACGGGAAAGTTTTAGCCCAATGATACAGCCTTCATACTCAACTGTGTTGTTGGTACTGACAAACTATAATTTGACGGCGACAGGATACTCCTCCCCCGTACCGGATACTAGAACTACTCCAGCTCTAGAACCTTCCGTATTAACAGCTCCATCGAAATACATGTTTCATGTTTGGCGTGTATCATACTGATGGTGTTGCTGAATTGTCATTACCCCTTCATCGGGGAAGTATGTTTCCAAGGGTTTAAAATCCCCTGAAGGTGCGGCGGCCAGTTGGTCCGTGATTCCTTGACCTTTAATGGACTTTTGCGTCACGTAAACGATGTTAAATTGTTATAGAATCAACTGCCATCTGGACAGCCGACAATTCAGTATGGGCTTACTGAATACATACTTGAGAGGATCCATGCGGGATACGAGATGGGTTGTGTGCCCATGGAGGTAATGTTGTAACCTCATGGCAGCCCATGCTAAAGCACAACAAGTCTTCTCAGTTAGAGTGTACTTGTGTTCACTGCTGCTGAATCTATTGCTGAGGTAATAGATAGCTCGTTCTTGGCCTCTATCGTCTTTCTGACCCAGTATGCAGCCCATGGCATTGTCACTTATAGACAGGTACATGAACAGGGGAACATCATACCTGGGTGGTACCAAAATAGGAGCTTTGACTAGCTGCTCTTTGATTGTAAGGAAGGCCTTCTAGCACTCATCATTCCATTTCATAGAGGAGTTCTTCCTTAATAGCTTGAAGTTAGGCTCACAGGTTGCTGTGAGTTGAGAAATGAACCTACTAATGAAGTTGACTCTTCCCAAAAATTTCCGTATTTCCTTTTCTGTCTGAGGAATGGGCATTTCAGTGATAGCCTGGATTTTGGTGGAATCCAGCTCAATCCCTTTGTGGCTGACTAGAAATCCAAGCAACTTGCCTGATTTAATGCCAAAGGCGCACTTGGCTGGAGTCAACTTCAAGTTGTACTTACGCAACCTATTGAAGAGCTTTCTGAGATGGTCTAGGTGGTCTTCCTCCCTTCGAGACTTGACAATAATGTCATCCACGTAGATCTTTATCTCTTTGTGCATTAAGTCGTGGAAAAGAGCCATCATGCCTCGCTGATAGGTAGCTCCGGCATTGATGAGGCTGAAAGACAACCGTCTGTAACAAAAGGTTCCCCTAGGTGTGATGAAAGCAGTTTTCTCATGATCCTCCTTAGCAACCATGATCTGATGATACCTAGCAAAGCAATCAGCGAAGGAGTACATGTCGTATTGAGCAGTATTGTCAATAAGAATGTGGATAAATGGCACGGGAAAGCTATCTTTAAGGCAAGCTTTATTCAGATCCTGATAATCCACGCAAACTCGTACCTTTCCCCCAGGCTTAGGCACGGGAACGATGTTGGATATCTATTCGGGATATGTGGACACCATGATAATACTAGCTTGAAATTATTTCACAATTTCTTATTTCACCTTTAAACTCCACTCAGGTTTCAATCACCTGAGTTTCTGCTTGACTGGCATGAATCCATCTTTAATGGGAAGGCGATGAAGGACAATGTCAGTGGACAAACCCACCATATCTTCATGAGACCATTCAAATACATCCTGGAATTGGGTCAGTAGTGTAACCATGTCATTCCTCTTGTTTGGGGTAAGGTCTAAACCAATCTGGATTAACTTAGGGCTTTCTAAGGTTCCGAGATTGAAGGAGGTGGTTTGATTAAGGTTGGATTTAGGTTTGTCTTCGACCCATTCTTTGATCTCCTGAGGCACCTCAATGTCCTCTTGTATTTTCATCAAGTCTGAGTCCAGCTGTTCATCAAAGTTACAATCCTTGTGAAGAAGGGGCATCTTATCAGCAAGTACAGGCACATCTAAGTTCAGAGTCCTGAAACAAAATATGCTTTCACTTAATATATATATATGAAACTGTTTAATCATACAAAGTGTTAACATGTACGAGCAAAACAACTGCTAATATTGTACAGAAAAGTAAGCAGTTATGATATCTGCAGGGCAGAAAGAAGTCCTGCCCGTTTTACCCTTGTCGACCAATGTAAGGAGTGCTGCTCCAATTGGCAAGGGCAAAGTCCTGGTGGACTGCAGTGATGTAGGGGCTGTCATCGTCCTCTTTTTCCCGAATTATGACCATTATGTCTGGGCAATCATCATCTGGGGTGTATCTGTTTGTTTGTTCATCTTGGACAATGACGCGTACGCCTGACATCATTCGGACGATGTCTTGTTTAATTCTTCATTCTTCTTCTTCCACCTTGGGATCGGGAACAAAGACTTCCTTCTCCTTTACCGGTATCGGTTTGGGAAATAATATAGCCATTACATTGGCTGGCACCTTTACCGGAGGTTGTGCGGACTCTGGATTTATAGGTGGAGATAATCGTTGTGTGGCTGAAACTGAAGGAATCTGCTTATGCTTATGCGGATTCCTATAACTAGAATTGGCAGAATAGCCTAGTTCGGATGTCCCAGTTTGACTGGACACTTGAATCGGGTGCTTAATACCCTGATGACTTTTACCCAACCCTTGTCCCGGCTGGTATCCCAATGACATCATTTCTTGAGTAGATTCCATCACTTCGGTAGAAATCTTGGGTACGGGAAATGGCATCCCGATGGAATGGTATTGAGTGTTGCTCACTGCCAAAGCATGAAAACTGGCCGGCTCAACATTGGAATTGAAACTGATGAGTGGCATGTCACCCTGTTGAGGACATTCCGGTTCAGCGTTAACTGTGACTAGGCTATTGTTGATAATGTATTTAAGTTGTTAATGAAGAGTGGAAGGGACTGCCCCGGCCATGTGAATCCACGGTCTCCCCAGAAGTAGGTTGTATCCTATATCTATTTTGAGAATGTGAAAATATACACAGAATGTATGGGGACCAATCTCGATTGGCAGCTCAATCTCTCCAACTGAATTCTGGCGGGCTCTATCAAAAGCTTTAATAACCGTATGGCTGCTCCGGATCCGTTTGAGATTGACGTTCATCTTCACCAACGTAGCGTAAGGACATATATTTAGAGACGAACCTCCATCTACCAATACTGCAGCTATCATGTATTCGGAGGACAAAATCGTAATGTGTAACGGTTTGCAATGATCGGCCCCTTCGGGCGGTATGTCATCATCAGTGAAAGATATCACATTGTTGTTAAAAATGTGATTAACCAGATGTTAAAATTTTTCCACATCCACTGATTTCGGCAAGTATGGTTCTTCCAAAACCTTTAGTAGAATCTTCCTGTGATCCTCGGAAGTTAAAACGAAGTTCAGTATTGAAATTTGATGTGGACCTTCTCTTAAGCTTAAAACCACCTTGGCTTCATTATGACCCATAGTACGGAGGAATTTATCAATCTTCTCCATGGGAAATTTTCCCTTTGATTTGATGGCAGGCTTCACCACCCTTTGGGGAAGACACAGTGGATTTTCCTTCAACACTGCAGCAGCTATATGAGAAGTGGATCCTTCAGCTTCTCCATAATTCCAGGGGACTTTTTGTAAGCTTATAACAGGATATTGTGGTCTAAATGGTAAGTTAATTGGCTCTGGCGCAGCCACTTTCAAAGGATTGTCAACTCCTTTAAGTTGAATTGCTTGTATTATGAATGGTTTGACATTTCCATCAGCCTTAGCGGATATAACTGCTACCAGTCCCTTCCATTTAGTAGGACAAGTATTTTCACTCTCAAATAACACAATATCGTTTTCTGCCAATTGCAGGACACAACTATCAATTAGATTCTGAATAAGGTGGCGGAGTGCCCAACATTCTTCCGTGCTGTGACCGCGAGAATGGGAGTGATATTGACATACTCCATCAGAATTAAACCGTCCTGAACGGGGATTGATTGGAGGTAGAAGGGAAGTGATCCTTCCTTCATTGATTAGCATCTGAAGTATCTCCTCTATAGGTTGGCCCAAGTATGTAAATTTTCTTCTATTGGAAAAATCCTAACAGGTTTTGGTAGTTGCTCTCTTCGTCACTTTATCCTCCAATGTTTCATATTTTGAAGGTGACGAGGGAGTATTCATAACCAAGGGGAAGAGACTAGCATGCTCCTGGCTAACTAATTGGCGTGTGACTTAACGCTGATAGGTCACCAATTTGGCCAATTGCTCAATCTGTTTACACAGAGCTTTTATTTTTTGTTCCATCATAAACTGGAACTTTGTATAATCCCATTTTTCAACACCGTCTTTGATGATCTGAGATGATTCACAGTTAAAATTGGAACTTTGTCCATTGCTCCAATTAATCATGTTGACCTCTTCCTCTTTGTGTTGAGGAAGAAGGTTGTCTTCTACGTGAGGTTGATCTGGTTTGGTGACCATGATCTCACCGTTGTCTATCAAATCTTGGATCTTGTGTTTCAAAACCCAACAATCTTGAGTATCATGTCCAGGTGCCCCGGCATGATAAGCACATTTCTGAGCAGCATTGAAACCCCTCCCATTAGGGTTGGCTGGTGGAAGAAGATACGTAATTTTCTTCTGAGTGGTCAAGAGATTGAGAATGTTCTCGAGCGAGTCCCCTAAGGGTGTGAACACTAGAGGGCGTTTGGTTTCTCCACCTTTAGGCAATGGAGGGTTTGAAGACTGTGCTTGAAAGGGAGTGTAATTTCTCCTCTAAATAGGCATATTCTGATTGCCCTTTTGACCTTGTAGTACCAAGAAAATATCCTCCTCTTTCTTTTTATGGACCCTCCGGGGGTTGTTTCCATAAGTTCCGGATTGGATGTGTTCAACAACTGCTTTAAGAGTGGCTAGGTCTTGAATCTTTCCTGACTTCAACCCCATCTCAGTCATCTCTCCATGTTTGATCATTTCAGAAAATAGTTTACCAATGCCAACTAAAACTCTCATAGAAAGGAGCTTCTTATATGTCGATACAGGTCATAACCATTTCTGACTCTGTCATAGAAGGAATCACTTGAGCAGCAAGGCGCCTCCACCTTTGAGCATACTCTCTGAAAGACTCATTAGACTATTTCTTGACCTTGGAAATCTGGTACCGGTCAGGAGCCATCTGAGACTGGAAGCTGTATTGTGTGAGGAAGGCATGAGCTAGTTCTTCCCAACAATGAATCTTTGACTTGTCTAATATGGTATACCACGAACGGGCTTCTCCAGTCAGACTCTTTTAGAATAGCTGCATTCTGAGTTTCTCGTCTTCTGCATAAGACACAAGTTCTCTAATGAACAACTTCAAATGTGTGTAAGGATCTCCTAACCCGTCATACTTTTCGAAGTCAGGAGTTTTGAACTTCTCTAGATAATGAACACCAGGGAATATACAAAGGTCAGCATATGAGACACTCCCATGTGCTCCAATTCCTTTGATAGAACGAAGGGTTTCTTCCATTTGAAGGACCTTTTTCCTGATGTCACCGGTGTCTAGATCTCCTTTGAGATGGGTAGAATCATGAATTTTATTGGTTGTATCCAACTAGAGCTCAGGTACTGTAATAGCTTTATCAGAACCTTGGGTTCCTCCTTGTGTAGAGGATTCAGCATATACGGGTATCTTTGTACCTTGAGTAGACTGATGTAATTCTTTAAGCAGAACAGCCAAATCTGTGATTTGTTTACTTAATCCATCAAATTCTTCGCGAGAAACTGGATTAGATTGGTCAGATGATGACATGATTGGCTGTAGGCTCGTGGCCTTTTTGAACTTTGACCGGGTAATAGGTCCGAATGCTTCCCTGCGACAAAACTTCCATAGTTTAGTCTTAGGGATTGTGTAAATGTTCACATGCTATGTGATGTGTCCGTTTTAGGATTATTATCCTGCAGAACGGATGTTAGCTGTTTGTAATACAGGATAGCATGTTAATTTAAATATACACATTTTTCTTCATATTTCTCATTACATGGAGATGAATATGGAATGAAATTACAAGTAATTGACTTTACGAGTAATATATATATATATATATATATATATATATATATATATATATATATATATATATATGTGTGTGTGTGTGTGTGTGTGTGTGTGTGTATATATATATATATATGTGTGTGTGTGTGTGTGTATGTGTGTGTGTAAAAGCAGGTAAACTCACCGGATATAAAAACCAGGCTCATCGAACAAAGTCCGACAACAGTTCATATATATATATATATATATATATATATATATATATATATATATATATATATATATATATATATATATATATGGTCCGTCTCTAAAGCGAACCTTAAAAAGTGAACCAAAGACAAACCGTCGTCTTTGGTGTCTATGGCGACGATTCGATCCGTCGTCATAGCCATGTAGTCTTTGGCGACGGGTCGAACCGTCGCCATAGACACCAAAGACGACGGTTCGTCTTTGATTCGCTCTTTAAGGTTCGCTTTAGAGCCTCTCCGTATATATATATATATATATATATATATATATATATATATATATATATATATATAAACTGAAATGAAACCACGGACCGAAGTCCGGGCATACACACGCAACACGACTCTCAACGTGAAGAATAGTGTGTACAAAGATGAAGAGAAAGGCTTTCAAGTATGGAAGAAGGCTTACAGTGGACTGCCAAAGAAGACTTCTATAGCTTTAAGTGGATGAACACTCGGCTCCCGCGGGTACAAAAGTAGCTATATATGAGCTTACAAGTGTTTAAAATGAGAAAACACTCAGTTTAGGGTGTGTACAGAGAAAATTGGACATAGCTTCCTCGCCTTTTTCTTTTACAAAATGGCCACCCCAAGCCCTCTATTTATAGAGTGGGGAAGCCGTAGATGTACCTGCGGTTGCCCGGGGTGCCCCGGGATTCACGGGTCCTGCCGTCTCGAAGTATGTGCACTCATGCAACGTGACGTCCGCTCGAACTTTCAGAACTTCAATTCGGGCATCCGATTGAGGTGTCTAAGACCTATTTCGAACCGCCGTTGTCAAGAGTTACGCAATAACATGAGATTAGAGGTTGTACGAAGTCAGGAAGATGAGACCATGCCCTCCGGTCTTCAAGCTTCAAATTCTATCCGTTATCCTGCGTAATAGTCACTCGAGATTGGACTTCCTTGGTTCTTATGGGACATTGCTGTGTAGAAGTGTATGTCTGAAATGTTGAGACGGTGCGAGGTGGCGTCAAGGTGGTAAGATGACGACTTTGCCCCTCACTAGGGTTATCTCCGGCTTGGGCTGATAAAGCAGACGTTGCTTAGGGTTATCTCTGAGATTGGACTGTTACATGTGTTAAAGGTCCTCAATTTCATCTCTGAGGTGTGCCTGTCTTCCCAGTGTTATCTCTGGGTCTTGTATTGAGTGCCTTGGTGTGAGTGCCGAGTGTTCTGAAGCTGTTTGCATGACTTTGAAACAAGCATTTCTGGGGTTATCTCTGGAACTACAATTACATTCCTTGGGGTTATCTCCAAGGTTAGTGCTGCTATTCCCGGTGTCGGAACTGAGAGTGCATGCCTTTGGGTTATCTCCGAGGTTGGAACTGATCCTCCCGGTGTATGTTCCGGGGTTAAAACTGAACTTCCGGTAGTATCCGGAGTCGATATGAGCTGTCTTCCAGGGTTATCTCTGAAAGACGAATCTGCCCTCCTGCAATGTCAGTAACAGGTGTGCAAAAAATTTTGAGTGTCTATGTGAAGGCACGATCCCCCAAACATGTATGGCATTAAAACCCAGAGGTTGTGACCTGAAGTGAACGAGCAATGTACCCTTAATAAATTTGGATAATTAATCAAGCTCATCGTTTGTACCTCTCCACGAATACCATCCTATATAAATTATAGAGAAATACCACTCAATTGAATTTGGAATGTGATATTATCAAGTCGTCTGCAAATGCAATTGAAATTTTAATAAAAGCTGTAAGCCAACAGCAAATAAGCAGGGCATAATGTATTTGGATTCGAGTAAAATATAGTTATCTAGACAACTCTCGTATGTTCAAGTGGGAATCATATTTTTCCCAGTTCCACTATTGAGCGAGCATCCAAAGTTGGTCATGCTTACTGAATTCAAATGATTGGAGGTAGTGATATGGCATCAATCAAGTCATTCCATATAAAAGTTTTAAAAACATTTTTGTTTATCAAAAGAAAATAGTAAGTTGTGTTCCTCCAAGTTGGTCATTCTACAAATGTAATTAAAATTACTCTATACATGATGACATGAGAAGTCGTGTGTTCCTCAAAGTTGGTCATTCTACGAACTTTGAGAATCAATCCAAAAAAAACTAAGGCAATAGAAAAAACTGAAATCAAAATTAATTTTCAGTTTTGTGATTAAGCTTTAGTACGTACTTGTGATATTTCTACAAAAACATATTGTTGAGAGGCATCATGAGCCAAGAGAAGTCCAACACAGTAAGCTGACACATAATTAAGTTACATATCAATTAACAGTGTGCTAGAGATAATAAGCAATGGAATGGAGGCACATACACAGAGATTATGGCTAGGTTTTAAATACTTGCTGAATAATTTTTAAGGCCTACTTAAAGTCCATATTGAGGCAGCTCATGCGAATATGCTGCTGCAAGTACCATATCTCTAGTAATGCTAGCAGATACAATTTGAGCAGTAATATCCTTGTTCGTCTATAACAGATTTAAGGTTGAACTTGTACAATAAAGAGTTAATTGTTCTCACAACCTCAAAAGAATAAAACTTTAATGCGCAAAGCAATTTACATATACAAATTTCAAATTAAAATATCTAAGAATGGAATTTCTCATGCTTAAAAATCAACATATTCTCGAGAAAGACGAAAGTAAACAAAAAAAATTATACTGTGATGCATTGTTTAAGTGGAATCTGTACACCCGGATTCCGTGCATCAAGAGTACATCTTCTTCCAAACATATATCATTATATAGTGAAATATAACAACATACATTCTCAAATCCCAGGTTCTATTACCTTATAATCTCGTTCATTACAAATAATGGTAATTACATTATTCTTTTCATCTTACAAGAGTGACTTTTATCCGCCACCATGGATACATAACAATTCATTAAACTAGTCTATAGTTTAATTAAACTATTCTATAATAGAAGTCTTCACTTGATCTTTACGCTCATTCATATAATGAATGGTACTTCGTCTGGATACCGATCAGCTTGATCTTTACGGGATCCTTAAGTTCTTCTACTCGTACGCTGAAAATGTTTTTCATTTAAAGCAGGTGTGAGCATTCAATTGCCCAGCAAGTCATAGCAGTTGAATAAACAACTTCAAGAATTTAAACATTCTTTTAAGACTTCAATAACCGAACAAATGTTATGAAGCAGCTTGAATAATAGGAATAATCTCGATTCCTATCATTTTAAAACATTAGTCATATTCAATTTGAAATACTTTCATTCTTCTACCTTTTCCATACATATCATGTCTGGCTAGAATCATTTGCACAGACTTAACAATAACGGTTCATGTATAAATAGAACATTCTTATATTGAACAGTTCAATCACAGAATAGTTCATCTCATAGAAATATCGAAGTGTTCATATTGTGGCACAAGGCCTCATATACCATACCACCTTGTACAAATATCGCACATCTGCACATAGACATAACTTCTCATGTTCAACATCTGAGAAAGTTTAAGAAACTAGCATTCATTTAAAATATGAATGAAGTTAGGAAACTTGCCTTACGTACAGCTACAGCTTATAGTTTATGCTAAACTGCTCATTACAATTCCTATATAGCACATAGGAAAACAACACACACACCAATTAGTCATATACTTGACTTACGCATTGGTTTAAACTTTTCTTTACTTCTTAGGATTCACGTTCTTTAAATTTAAGTTTACGAGACTAACTTTCTTTACCGGTTTACGGCTTCATGACATACGGAGATGTCTTACACATACGATCATCATCTTTGATGATTTACATTCTTATCTTCTCCTTATAACCCTTCTAGGACTCAGCACACATCGTGTCTCTGCTAGTAGTCCATATGGTACTCTGAGTGGTTTCTCACAAACAACCAACAAACAAGTTCCCGTCTCATCTACACTGTCTTTAATAGTGAGTTAGATCGGTTGCCAGTTTCGTATATACCTCTACTCTCTGAAGGAATTGTTTAGCCCAGCTCCCATATGTTAACCATCAAAGATTACGATTGTACCACAACCTAACTTTATCTCAACTTATCCAAACCATTAAACTATATTGTTCGTTAAGTCAATTTCTTATTCCTTTTGGCTTTCTGGCAACTAAATGCCATACCTCAGGATTCATTTCTTATCGTCTAAGTCATATAGTCTTTTGTATACGTAGAATGATTATTCAATATTAATTCTACGCATTTATAGCGTTAAGCATTTTACATTACCTTATTCATATCTTACAACGTCCGGTTCATTCGACTCGGAACGTTATCCAAGTTATAATCATTAACTCGGCTTCTTTACGTTATATGTTATTGTCTTTAAATCATTTTCATAATTCTTCATTACCTTACGGTCAAACCATACACAGAGTGTAGGTTCTGCCCGTTTAATATTCGCGTACACTTAACCCTCACATCGGCTAAAGTGTTTAACACGTACTTTATTCTAACATTCTCTATTCGACTCACATTAGGACTTTCATTACCCTTATTACCGTTTTTTACGACTTTCTCGATAATTCATATCTTACTTACTACATTTGTCAACGTCTAAGGAATCACAATCATAGCAATCCCACACGTTCGTTTTATCGCGACTACGGTCCTCGTATATCGGTTACGTAATCAGCGTTTACATTCGTTGTCTTTTAATCCCGTTCAACCTTTACTAAAGGTTTAATTCACTTGATTAAGTGTTAAATTAATTGAACTATATGTTATTTATCTTTCCTTTAGACTTCCCCCCAAGAGTTGAGCATTTAAACTCTCTTCTCTGGGTCTTGCCCTGCACCAGCGCTGCGGCGCCGGGTCCTGCCCTTTCTCTCGCACTACAGTGCGAGTCTCTAGTACTTTCTTCCTTGGTCTGGCGCTGTAGCGCCAAATCCCTCTCTATCTCTCGCGCTGCTATGCCACTCAGCAGTAGGTGGTTGCCCGAGATGGCACTGCAGCGCCGCCACCCAAGGCTTACCTGGCGCTGCGGCGCCAAGCACCAAACCTAGAAAAATTTTCTAAGTCTTTTACAAACTTGAGACGCTTACTTTGCAACCTCATAACTTCTTCGTTATAACTCAGAATAAGGTCGTTCCAAAGCCATTATCTTTCTTATCTTACGTACTTCAACTCCCCTTGGACAGAACTTCATTCTGAATCCGTTAACCTGCTATTCAATTGGCTTAGATTTCATCCCTCGTTCATTTTACGTTATTAACGTTCTTCATCCGGTCGTCCGTAATTTGGTCATCCAAACTCGGAACTCATTCGTTATTGAGTCCATGACTCACGTTTTCTACGTTCTCTTACATTCTTATGAAACCCTACACATTCGGGTTCATTTACATACTTTTTATTTCTCGTTCGTCTTTTATAAAATTTTCGCCATAACTTCGTTATAGCTGAGTTTAATCCGTTCTTCTTGAACGTTTCTACCATTCCTCACTAAACAATAAGCAACTAACTTATACGCGATAGTTTTAAACTCGTCCATCAACAACAAATTAAACTATGAATGTTTTAAATTTGTCCATCAACAACGTTCTTCGTGTTCTTCGTTCGTTCTTCATTTTTAATCCATACATTGATTATGATTTCACTTTTTCTTGGAATTTGGTGTTATAAGACACCATTCCTTACTTATTTCACCGAATCGTTCATATGATTCATTCGGATAGTTCAAATTCATTACGAAACTCATACCTCCTTAAGAAAGCTTTTTAAGAAATTTATAAACTAAACTTCTAATTCTTATTTCTTCATTTTCTCATGATTTCAACCATATGAAAATCATTATTAACATCTTTTAATTCTATTCTCATTAAGCTAAATGATTTCCATATAAAACCTAAAGAAAAATTAGATTAAAAGTAGGTTTTAATACCTTTCTTCTTAGATTTTATTCCATTTTCTTCTTCCTCTTGCTTAATCTTGCGATTTGCTAGCTTTTACGTTTCTTCTTTTTCTCCAATCCGAGCATCGAAGCTCTCTTTCCCTCTTTCTCTCTCAAAATCATGTGTTAGTTGAAAAACTAACAAATGAAATGAACTAGCTTAGCTTATATAGAATTTCAAAGCTTAGGGGAATTTTGGTCATTTGGCATACCTCCTTACTATTCACGAAGCTTCTCCTGGAAGCTCGTTATCCAGTCTTTCGGGTTTCGTCTGACAGTTTTAAAAATTACTATTCTCGGAATCCAAATATTTTTGGATATTTCATCTTTTCTTTACAGATTAATTTTTACGTATTGTTCAGAACTCCGAAAAACTGAAAAATACTTTTTGATGCTAAGCGTTTTCCTTCACGTTTTCCCCTAACAGAGCTAAACAATTGAAAATACATAACAATACTTTTCGTCGTTTTTATTTCGTCCGATTTCTGCACATATTTTGAGAAAAACTTTTATCGGATTACTTAACTTTTCACGATATATTATCGTCAAATCTTTCGACGGAATGTCATTTCGACATACCAAACTCTCGGAAAGGCTTAGGTTATTCAAACCCTAACTCTTACGTTTCGTCTGGTGATAGTGCCTATTTCTTCTCTTTCCTCTGAAATATTTTTATTCCCAGAAAAATTTTATTTTCGTTTTGAAATTTCTTATTCGTTTAGTCTAGCTCGTAGCCAGAATCCTCCCGTATTATAATCATCCTAGGTTATAGAACGATTAATAAACACATAGCACATAATATTATTAATAAAAATTCATTTTATTAATAACTAATTCTTTAAACTTAAATTCTGGACAATCTGATTTTCCGGGTTGTCACATCCTTCTCCCCTTATAAAAATTTCGTCCTTGGAATTTCTCAAAACCACACCTATGCACGGGTCCTCACATTCACCCCTTCTTCACAGAATTTCATCCTCGAAATTTTTAGCTTTCTCTTCTTCTCAACTTCTCTTCAAAAGAGTTCTAATATTTCAAACCTTCCCTAATCTTCATAACTTATCAAGAATTATGAAGTAGAATAAATAACGAGGAATATAAGAATTCCTTTAAAACATTTCATACTTTTGTTGAGGGGTCAAATCGACCATGAACTCTTACTAGGTTTAACAACATTTCATCGTAAACCCTTCTATCACGGTCAGTTTACAATCACTAAGAAGGTAAACTACCTCTTCCATACATAGGCGATCTGTGACGCCCCCAGAATAGGTATACAACACCCATTCTGAGTCGCCAAATACATGGTACAGAAAGCAAACTACAACTTCAATAATACAATTGTCGTGCAAAATACGACAACACATACTGTGAGTTTAAATACAAATATTGTCTTTTAGACAATATCCACACTCAAATAAATCCTCATTACAATTATTCAAACACTATTTTACAGAAATAGTGAGGACTGCTAATACATCTTTCTAGAACCATCACTCCATACCCCGACTAGATCCTGCTATGTTCTCACCTCCTGAGAAGAAAAATGGAACAAAAAGGAAAAGGGTGAGCTCAACTAGCCCAGTAAAGAATATTATGACTAAGATAATATACAACAAATTATCGTTAGTCTTCAACAGGGAAAAATCTGATAAAATATAATCGACAACAAGTTTTAGATCAACAACTGCAGCGGAAACAACAAACCATTAGAAGAGTCAAGTAGAGAAAGAATTCTACTATCTTCTAAGATTTAAAAGTCCATCATCAATATTTTATCCCTGTAACATCAATTAATAATCATCTTTAACCAAATATTCATCTTTGCACTACAGGCCAAAGATATTCATTTGTATCATCAGTCGGTCATGTTCATCTCAACACCTGTTCATCTTTGCACTACAGGCCAAAGATATTCATCAAGTAATTATACATCTTTGCACTACAGGCCAAAGATATTCAGTAATATCATCATTTAGGACTGAGGATGATGAAAAATATCTTAAAGAGAACGAATCCAATGAGACAGAAGGACAAATAGTAGGGATTCGTATAACAGTTTATCCAAGATCAATAATACTTCATAATAATCAATTGTGAAGCAGAATTCAAAAATAAAGATCAAAACATGGATACAATCAAAGATAGTAACCATAATAGACATCTTGGACAAAAAGGGAAAATTTTATTTTTCGGTGAATAGTGCCGTATTCGTGAATAGTGCCGTATACGTGAATAGTGCCGTATACGTGAATAGTAACCCCCGACACAAAAAGTTCCAAATTTGATAAAAACTCATATCAATATTTCAGCATAATGATATTGAAGAAAATAATATCATTAAGAAGAAAATAATATCCCTTACCTCAAAATATCAGTACTTCTGGTCGGAATACCGGTATAAGGCTGAAAGAAACTTGCTCTGATGAATAGAAACTCTCAAAGTATCTAAATACTCACAAAATACACTCAATAATCTAGAGAGAGAAAGAGAGAAAACTTGTTTCTGGTGTAATTTTCAATTCTAACTTAGCCCTCTATTTATAGGAAAATTTTGGTAGGTTTGACCTGCAACCTGATGGCTTTACCTGCTACTATTCCCACCTACCACATTTGAAATATAATTCAGCACATTTCTTCACCAACCACAAGTGGGGCCCACCAATTCTAGAATTTTCCACCAAAATGATAAACTCCGAAAATTCAACAATTTCTGAACCAGTCATCTTGTAAAATTCATAATAAATCATACGTTCATTTTTAACGGTTCAAAATTTGTGGACATATACTCAACTTATATATGTATAACATATCCAAAAATTACCACGATCCAACGGTCGGATTAAAAATTATAACACCCGCAATATATCTCAAAAACCCTGATTTTTAATACCTCCATTCCGACAAAAATATGATAAAAACCTCAACATTAACTCCTTCATTTTTAACCACAAAAATATATCCCTCATTTATATCCACATAAAATAAATATTTCCTTATCATATGAATCAATAATTAATTATTCACAAATAATATTACAGAATCACATTTATGACAACCAGGCCGTTCCCAGGAAAGAGGGGGCTTTCCAATAAGGATTTCTCCTTACTGGCGCGCAATTAGATGACCAAACCTCTCCTTAGACAGAACTTTCTAGACATTGCCAATAATGTTATCTAATAATATTATTCAAATAATATGAATTATTGATCTGATAAATGAAAATACTGTGCAGCAACAATTATTGAAACAACAATAATATAAAATATCAACGCAGCAATTATTGAATCAATAAAATAAAATATTGAACAATAATACTGTAACAATTATTGAGTAGTGCCTTCTTACGTACGAATCAATAATTCAATACTGTGCAATCCGTGTGCTACTATGCAACCACGCGTTATTACTGTATTTTAACCACCGGGTATTTAACAGTATTAACGGTAACAACTACGCCGTTATTTATAAACAACTTATACTTGTCGTTTTCTTCATCCAATCGCTTTCCGTTATGGGGCCCACACAAGGCTGCGTCGTCGTACGAATATTCCCCGACAGCAAGAATATTCCACGACCAACCGAATATTCACCGACCAAAAATAAATATTTTATAACCACTTGCTTATTTTGCAAAATTTGCACATTTCACCCATAACCAAAGTATTATATCAAATTAACCCCTTATTATTCACAATAATATTTAGAGAAAATTTGATTTTATTCATTAATAAGTTGGGGTCTTACAACCTCCCCTCCTTATGAAATTTCGTCCTCGAAATTGACGTACGTACCTGATGTTTCAAAAAGGTGAGGATACCTCGCTTTCATTTCTGATTCCAACTCCCAGGTCATTTCTTCAATAGCATGGTTTCTCCACAAAACCTTAACTTGTGGTATAACCTTCGTGCGTAGGACATGCTCTTTCCTATCCAAGATCTTAACAGGTACCTCCTCGTACGTTAAATCTTCAGCTATCTCGTCTGGTTCTAACTCAATAATGTGGTTCGGGTCTTTAACATATTTACGAAGCATAGATATGTGAAAAACATTATGAACACGAGACATGCTTGGAGGTAATGCGAGTCTATATGCCACATTTCCTATTCGCTCAAGAATCTCAAATGGACCAACAAATCTTGGATTGAGCTTTCCTCTCTTCCCAAATCTTGTAACTCCCTTCCATGGTGCAACACGTAACAATACATGATCCCCAATATTAAATTCCACGTCCTTCCGATGAAGATCCGCATAACTCTTTTGTCGATCCTGTGCCGTTTGTATACGTTGTCGAATCGTTTGGATCTTCTCTGTAGTAATGCGTACCAACTCTGGTCCCAACAATGTTGCTTCACCCACCTCGTCCCAGCATACTGGAGAACGACATTTTCTTCCATACAACGCCTCAAATGGAGCCATACCTATGCTCGCCTGATAACTGTTGTTGTAGGAGAATTCCACCAATGGTAGGTACTTATCCCAACTCCCTTTGAGATCTAAGACACAAAGTCTTAATAGATCTTCAAGAGTTTGAATAGTCCTCTCTGATTGTCCGTCCGTTTGAGGATGGTATGCTGAACTGAATCGTAAATCCGTGCCCATAGCTTTCTGCAAGCTAACCCAAAATCGTGAAGTGAATCTTGGGTCACGATCCGAAACTATGGATACTGGCATGCCATGCAATCTCACAATCTCGTTCACGTACATACTAGCAAGACGTTCAAGGGAATAAGTCTCACGTATCGGCAAGAAATGAGCGGACTTGGTTAATCTATCAACAATAACCCAAATCGCATCTATGCCTTGAGAAACCTTGGGAAGACCCGTAACAAAATCCATAGTAATGTGTTCCCACTTCCATTTCGGAATCTCAAGTGGTTGCAATGGACCCTTTGGTACTTGATGCTCCGCTTTTACACGTTGACAAGTTAAACATCTCGAGATAAACTCCGCGATCTCTCTTTTCATATTGCTCCACCAAAATGTATGTCGAAGATCGTGATACATTTTGGTACTCCCAGGATGGATTGCAAACGGTGTGTTGTGTGCCTCCATCATTATTCTATGCTTCAAGTCAAAATCGTTAGGAACACAAAGTCTGGAGTTGACTCGAAGTATTCCTTCTTCATCGATTCTTGCTTCTGGAATAGCACCTTCTTGCACTTTCTTCTTCATACGCATCAGCTCTATATCCGTAGCTTGAGCAGCTTTAACTTTATCGATTAAAGTCGGTTCTACTCGTATATTTGATATCATCATGTGGGTACTTGGAGCCTTCATCTCTATCTCCATCCTTTGCAAGTCATACAAAATGGGCCTTTGTGTTAAAAACATTGCACTCGTACCCGCATATGATCTTCTACTCAATGCGTCAGCTACTACGTTTGCTTTTCCAGGATGGTATTGGATGGTATGATCGTAATCTTTCAACAGCTCAAGCCAACGTCGTTGCCGCATGTTGAGTTCCTTTTGGGTGAAGAAATATTTGAGGCTTTTATGATCTGTATAGATCTCCACTTTCTCCCCATACAGGTAGTGTCTCCAGATCTTCAACGCAAAAACGACTGCTGCCAACTCCAAATCATGAGTAGGATAATTCCTCTCATATTCTTTGAGTTGTCGTGAGGCATAGGCTATGACTTTCCCATGTTGCATGAGAACACATCCTAACCCTTTGCCTGAAGCATCGCTGTAGATAACAAATCCATCCGAACCAGATGGTATTGTCAAAACAGGTGCCGAAATGAGTCTCCTCTTGAGTTCTTGGAAACTCTTCTCGCATTCCTCACTCCATACGAATTTTGTATCTTTCCGAGTCAGCTGAGTTAACGGAGTAGCGATTCGAGAAAATCCTTCCACAAATCTCCGATAATAACCAGCTAAGCCCAGAAAGCTACGTACTTCGGTTACCGACTTCGGTTGCTCCCAACTTTGTATGGCTTCAATCTTCGCCGGGTCGACAGATACTCCATGTTTTGACACCACGTGCCCAAGGAATGCTACTTCCTCAAGCCAGAACTCGCATTTCTTCAGTTTGGCATATAGCTTGTTTTCACGAAGCCTTTGCAGTACCAGCTTCAAATGGCGCTCATGATCTTCACGGCTTTTGGAATAGATGAGGATGTCATCAATAAAGACAACAACGAACTGATCCAAATATTCTTTGAATACACGGTTCATCATATCCATGAAGGCAGCAGGAGCATTAGTCAATCCAAAAGACATTACTAAGAATTCATAATGCCCGTACCGAGTTCTGAAGGCAGTCTTTGGAATATCCTCAGTTTTAATCTTCAGCTGATGATATCCAGAACGAAGATCGATCTTTGAAAAGAATTGTGCTCCTTGCAACTGGTCAAACAGGTCATCAATGCGAGGTAGCGGATACCTATTCTTGATGGTGACATGGTTCAATTCTCGATAGTCAATACAAAGTCGCATACTCCCGTCTTTCTTCTTTACGAATAAAACAGGAGCACCCCAAGGAGACGTACTAGGACGAATAAAACCGATGTCCAACAACTCCTGTAGTTGGACTTTTAACTCCTGAAGTTCAATAGGAGCCATTCGATATGGGGTTTTAGAAATGGGCTTTGTACCGGGTTCAAGGTCAATAAAGAATTCAATTTCTCGTTCCGGGGGTAGACCGGGAAGTTCTTCAGGAAATACATCGGAAAATTCTCTAACAATAGAAATATTATTCAAATCTGACTTGTCTTTGTTCAAATCCATAACATGGGCTAAGAAAGCTTGACATCCGTTTTTCAATAAACGAATAGCTTTGTGGCTTGATATGACAGTGACTGATTTTAGTGGTTTAGTAGTTTGAATTCGTATGACAGGTTGGTTAGGAATATGAAAACTAACAACCTTACGAAAACAATCAATTTTAGCATGATGAGTGGTTAACCAATCAATTCCTAAAATCACATCAAAAGCAAGTATCTTTAAAGAGATAAGATCAACAGGTAATGTGATAGTGCCAACTTGGATCATGCAAGATTTATAAACTGTAGATGTAACGAAGGTTTCACCCAACGGAGTTTCAACAGATAAGTTAAAGTCCAATTTCTCCGGAGTCAAGTTTAAACGTTGAGCACAAGCAGGAGAGATAAAAGAATGGGTAGAACCGGTATCTAGTAAAGTATAAACTTCGCAAGAATTCAAGATTAGCTTACCCGTGATCACCTCGTTCGGGTTTCTCGCGTTTTGGCCAGTAACGACAAACGCTCTTCCAGGAACCGCTGATTTCGCCTTATCCGGGACAGCCCTTGGAATCACCACTCCCGCTGAACTTGGTTTCGCTATAGTACAATCTCGAGCGATGTGGCCTTCCTTCCCACAGTTGTAACACACCTTGGATTGTTGTGGACAGTTTGGGCTGATATGTCCCTCTTTCCCGCATTTGTAACATCTAACTGGCGGTCGTTCTCCTCCCCTAAAATTTGTTGTTGGTGCTGGTGCTGGTGCTGATGTCTTCCCGTCATTGTTGAATCTCCTCTTTCTGAAATTTCCACTTGACTCACCTCTCCTATTATCATGGCCACGATGACCACCCGAGTGGTTACCGCCTTTGTTCGTATTTTTCCCTCCTCGTTGGTTATCATCGCTCTGATGATTGCTGTCACCGGTATGACCCTGGTTGTGGTCCCTCGGTTGAGTATACTCATTATCTCTCTCTAATAATTGGGCCCTGTTGACAACGTCTGAATACAGAGAAAATTTATGAGAGATAAGGTATTGACGAATCTCAGGTTTTAAACCTCTCAGAAACATCCGCGTCATTCGTTCCTCATTTTCGACCAAATGAGGTGCAAACCTGGATAACTCTGCAAACTTCGCCTCGTACTGGGACACCGTCATGTTGTTTTGTTCCAGTCTAATAAACTCAACCTCCTTCATATGACGAATACTTTCAGGAAAGTACTTGTCATTGAACAGTTTTTGAAATGTTTCCCAGGACATGTTGAGTGCGTCAGGCTGGGTACGCTTCACAGACTCCCACCAGTAGTCTGCCTCACCGCGGAACATAAATGTGGCGAATGGAACCTTCTGTTCCTCCGTGCATCCCAAGACATCAAATATCTTGGTAATTTGCTTGACCCACGTTTCCGCCATGATCGGATCCGGCTTTCCCTTAAATTCTGGTGGTCCCAATTCTTTGAACTGCTTAGCTGTGACAAACCGCGCGTTGTTATCATTTCCACCCGTATTCTGCACACGAGTCTCCCTCGTCTGATTTTGCATGAACTGCAAAAAGCTCCTAAACATTCCATCATTCATCGTTTGCTCGGTAACGTTGTTTACAGGAGGAATATTGCCTTCCTGTTGCACGTTCCCCTGGGTAGTGATCAAAGGTGTCTCCACGGTCTGATTTACTCCATTATTAACGTTCTCAGCTGCCATTCTTAAATACTGCCATAAAACAAGGGTTAATAGTCATGTCATATATTATCCCTATACTCTGACCGACCAAATAAACACCAAATAAACTTAGTCAGGTCATACTAGCGAAGGAATTCCCCGTCTCTCCCCTCCTAGTTCTTGTCTCACATCTCAGCCAGGGATCATATCCCTAAGCTCTGATACCAACTGTGACGCCCCCAGAATAGGTATACAACACCCATTCTGAGTCGCCAAATACATGGTACAGAAAGCAAACTACAACTTCAATAATACAATTGTCGTGCAAAATACGACAACACATACTGTGAGTTTAAATACAAATATTGTCTTCTAGACAATATCCACACTCAAATAAATCCTCATTACAATTATTCAAACACTATTTTACAGAAATAGTGAGGACTGCTAATACATCTTTCTAGAACCATCACTCCATACCCCGACTAGATCCTGCTATGTTCTCACCTCCTGAGAAGAAAAATGGAACAAAAAGGAAAAGGGTGAGCTCAACTAGCCCAGTAAAGAATATTATGACTAAGATAATATACAACAAATTATCGTTAGTCTTCAACAGGGAAAAATCTGATAAAATATAATCGACAACAAGTTTTAGATCAACAACTGCAGCGGAAACAACAAACCATTAGAAGAGTCAAGTAGAGAAAGAATTCTACTATCTTCTAAGATTTAAAAGTCCATCATCAATATTTTATCCCTGTAACATCAATTAATAATCATCTTTAACCAAATATTCATCTTTGCACTACAGGCCAAAGATATTCATTTGTATCATCAGTCGGTCATGTTCATCTCAACACCTGTTCATCTTTGCACTACAGGCCAAAGATATTCATCAAGTAATTATACATCTTTGCACTACAGGCCAAAGATATTCATTAATATCATCATTTAGGACTGAGGATGATGAAAAATATCTTAAAGAGAACGAATCCAATGAGACAGAAGGACAAATAGTAGGGATTCGTATAACAGTTTATCCAAGATCAATAATACTTCATAATAATCAATTGTGAAGCAGAATTCAAAAATAAAGATCAAAACATGGATACAATCAAAGATAGTAACCATAATAGACATCTTGGACAAAAAGGAAAAATTTTATTTTTCGGTGAATAGTGCCGTATTCGTGAATAGTGCCGTATACGTGAATAGTGCCGTATACGTGAATAGTAACCCCCGACACAAAAAGTTCCAAATTTGATAAAAACTCATATCAATATTTCAGCATAATGATATTGAAGAAAATAATATCATTAAGAAGAAAATAATATCCCTTACCTCAAAATATCAGTACTTCTGGTCGGAATACCGGTATAAGGCTGAAAGAAACTTGCTCTGATGAATAGAAACTCTCAAAGTATCTAAATACTCACAAAATACACTCAATAATCTAGAGAGAGAAAGAGAGAAAACTTGTTTCTGGTGTAATTTTCAATTCTAACTTAGCCCTCTATTTATAGGAAAATTTTGGTAGGTTTGACCTGCAACCTGATGGCTTTACCTGCTACTATTCCCACCTACCACATTTGAAATATAATTCAGCACATTTCTTCACCAACCACAAGTGGGGCCCACCAATTCTAGAATTTTCCACCAAAATGATAAACTCCGAAAATTCAACAATTTCTGAACCAGTCATCTTGTAAAATTCATAATAAATCATACGTTCATTTTTAACGGTTCAAAATTTGTGGACATATACTCAACTTATATATGTATAACATATCCAAAAATTACCACGATCCAACGGTCGGATTAAAAATTATAACACCCGCAATATTTCTCAAAAACCCTGATTTTTAATACCTCCATTCCGACAAAAATATGGATAAAAACCTCAACATTAACTCCTTCATTTTTAACCACAAAAATATATCCCTCATTTATATCCACATAAAATAAATATTTCTTTATCATATGAATCAATAATTAATTATTCACAAATAATATTACAGAATCACATTTATGACAACCAGGCCGTTCCCAGGAAAGAGGGGGCTTTCCAATAAGGATTTCTCCTTACTGGCGCGCAATTAGATGACCAAACCTCTCCTTAGACAGAACTTTCTAGACATTGCCAATAATGTTATCTAATAATATTATTCAAATAATATGAATTATTGATCTGATAAATGAAAATACTGTGCAGCAACAATTATTGAAACAACAATAATATAAAATATCAATGCAGCAATTATTGAATCAATAAAATAAAATATTGAACAGTAATCACTGTAACAATTATTGAGTAGTGCCTTCTTACGTACGAATCAATAATTCAACTATACTGTGCAATCCGTGTGCTACTATGCAACCACGCGTTATTACTGTATTTTTAACCACCGGGTATTTAAACAGTGTTAACGGTAACAACTACGCCATTATTAATAAACAACTTATACTTGTCGTTTTCTTCATCCAATCGCTTTCCGTTATGGGGCCCACACAAGGCTGCGTCGTCGTACGAATATTCCCCGACAGCAAGAATATTCCACGACCAACCGAATATTCACCGACCAAAAATAAATATTTTATAACCACTTGCTTATTTTGTAAAATTTGCACATTTCACCCATAACCAAAGTATTATATCAAATTAACCCCTTATTATTCACAATAATATTTAGAGAAAATTTAATTTTATTCATTAATAAGTTGGGGTCTTACACGATCAACCCATCATATAACCCCATTTCGGGATATGTTCACCTCAAAGTTAATTATTAGATTCCGCACCAAAACAATTTGGCTTGACATAACTTCTTCAAAGAAAGCTTAATTTTCTTTTAAACATGACATACCATTTGTCCTAGCTAAATCAAATAGCTTAGACCATACCAATAATATGGACATCAATTTGAAACATTCGTCTAGTCAAATTAATTGACATCGACTACTTCTTTAAATTCTTTTACAATACATCAATACGTTTTATGATGTCATAACACCGTACTTTTCACAGTACGTTGAGGACTTCGTCAGTTTATGACTTCGTCATTATACATCATACCATAGCGGGTTATTGATCATAAGATCACATCCAACACCATGTTCAATTGCATTAATAACTCCATCCTTTTACCCTCTTTGTATCAATTGCACTGATGATATAAAATTTATTTTGATATTTCAAATCAATTTTTGTCTAGCTGAAGCAATTAGCATAGACATACCAAGAATAGTTCTTTTAAAATCTATTGGTTCCAAAAGTTGAACCAATTCTTTCATTTTTAAAACGCACATATAAGCACGATTTCAATAAACTTCAAAATCTAGCATATCTAGATGACTTGGAATATCCTATTTCTTCATCTCCCTTCATTGTCTTACTTGCGACAATACTTAATCTTCTCTAGCACCTTCAATGCTAAGTCTACTGAAAATACTCATTTTCAGTCTAAACATTCATATACCTTAGTATAGTTCATCGACTTACCACACTTTATGTGTTTAGGAACTTTCCACAACCATACGTGTTTAAGAACTTATCTTCGCAATATGTAATCCAAGAATAAATCAAGGACTATCCATATGCTTAGGGCTCAGAAACATAGCATATAACTATGAGTCACAAACTTTTCATAAGTATGAGTTTCAAGAACTCGCACCTAACTTATCATTCTCTACCTATAAAGTATATACATGCGAAAAGATTCACCTTCTCGCCAGATACATATTGATAGCGCGACATATTCCAATGATTATCACTATAATAAGCTAAGCAGTTGTTACACCAAAGCACAAATCTCTGCCCATAACAAAGGTTCATACAACTTAGCTATCACATGAGTTCTCAATTAAAATATTACAACTTCTAACTTCCCCTAACCTTAATACGGATTTTCTTTAATTTGTATGATATCCTTTACAACTCAATCTGAGTTCTTCTTCCCGTACTACTTCGTAGTACCATTCATTTATAGCATTAGCTACAAATCATCCATCGTTTAACAGAACAGCTGTTATTACGATTCAATATGATCACGTAGTGATGTTCTTCCTTAATTGTTTAACTCAACGATCTTCTTATCATTCTCTCTACGATTATAGTCTTATGTACTAATACATAAGATTTATAACCTATCAGCTTTGATACCAACTTGTCACGCCTCGAAATTCGATCTATCTTCACACCCAGATTCCGTGCATCACGAGTACATCTTCTTCCAAACATATATCATTATATAGTGAAATATAACAATATACATTCTTAAATCCCAGGTTCTATTACCTTATAATCTGATAGACTCCACGGCACGCTTGCGTGAGGTGGTCGTCGCCCGGATCATTTCTAGCACAGTTGTTGGGTGAATTGCTTGCAACACGTTAACCCCTCGTCTATACTTTAGACGGTAATCTTGGTATAATTGTTCTCGTTCGAAATCTGCGTTGAATGGACACCAATGACACCTTGACCCCTCGCTTATATTGAAACGGTAATCTCGGTACAATCGACAATTGATGCGGTAGAAGACGCCACACACAACTATGAATTGTTGTATGATAAGTCAAATTGAATCTCAAAGAAATAACTAAGAAACTACTAATTTCTTAGGAATTTTTCAAAGAACCAAAAGTAGATAATAAACTCACAAATATATTGAATAATAATAATAATGTGTTTGATTACATCAACTTAGACCTCTATTTATACTACTCAAAACAACCCAAATCCTAATAGGAAATTATAAATTATAACCCTAATAGAAGTCAATTTGGAAAAGAACTTCTAATTAAAAAGAAGTCCTAATTACAATAGAATTATAAAAATCTAAAAATCCTTGTTGAATATGTAATTCGTGGGCTTAATAAGATCAGAATAAGGCTTGTATTAAATTAACCCAAATTTGTGTCTCATCCTTCTCTTTGGGTTTTCTTGTGTTAGCTTCAGCCCAAACATCTTGGATCAATCCATTGAGATCTTGTTTGAACCTTTTAGTTCTAGCCTTGCTTGATCCCCACGTCCCTTTAGTCTTGTTTGAGTCCACGCATGTCATGTTCTCATCATTCCTCTCCTCTTGAAAAGGATTTGTCCTCAAATCGTCACCTACATCAAATGGACTTAGATCAGTAACGTTAAATGTGACACTAACATTGTACTCACCTGGCAAATCCAATTTATAGGCATTGTCATTGATACACTCGAGAACTTGAAATGGACCATCTCCCATTGGAAGCAATTTTAAACGTATTTGAACTGGGAATCTTTCTTTCTGCATATGTAACAACACCCAATCTCCGGGCTCAAAGATCACTTGATGTCGTTCTCTGTTCAATGTTTAGTCTGACTTTTTCATGAATCTGTTTAACAAGATCTGCCTTTTTCTTTCCATCCATGTTAGTATATTCAGAAACAGGTAATGGTGATAAATCCAATGGTGTCAAAGGATTTAAACCATATACAATTTCAAATGGAGAAAAATTAGTAGCAGAATGAACAGAACGGTTATATGCAAACTCAACATGTGGTAAACATTCTTCCTTTTGCTTGATATTCTTTTTAATGATAGCCCGTACCAATGCTGACAAAGTCCTATCACTAGTACAAAGTAGTAAATAGACAACACTTAAACCACAATATTTTTATAAAAAACGTTGTGGTATTTTTTTCATAATATTTTTTAACAAAACGTTGTAGATACGTATGAAAAAACGTTATCTATTTAAAAAAGTATTTTTTAATTTTAATTAGATAACTTTTTTTTAAAACGTTATGTATCTAAAAAATACGGAGCAAAAATCGGGGGGTTAAATGAAAACTTAAAATTAGATCTGCTCTTTTTCGCAAAGAAAGAGGGTTCAAGTACTCTATTTCCTTTGTCACCGACTGTCTTCGTCTCTCATCTTTAGAGCATCTCCAACTGTTAGACTATCTGATGGACTATATTTAGTCCATATGACATCAGCAAATGTCCTTTAGTCTTCCATCTTTCCAGCAGATGGACTATCCCGTGGACTATAATATAAAAAGATAAAAATAATCTATGAATTCAAAAAAGCTCCAATCTCCTTCCACACTCCCATTTAAATATAATTAAAATTATAGTCCATGGATTATTAAGTTCCTAGATTTAGTCTTGTTGGTGCTTCAAATATAGTCACAGACTATATTTAGTCTACCTGCTGGAGCATAAAGATAAAGCTTAGACTAAATATAATCTAGAATTGTGCTGCTGGAGTTGCTCTTAGCCTCTTATCATTCCATCCGGAAAACAAAAGCTAGGGTTTGACTAAATTTCCTGTATCTCTCAAATCTCTAGATCCATGGCAAAGACAAGGGGATGACACACCTTTAACGATCGACAGTCGGTTCAACGAAGCACAGAGTCAACCTTAGCACCTAGAGACGCTCGACAATTGAACCGAAATCTCTCTAAGCTTGCATCTGATTTGGGGTGAATCTAACTGGAACGATCGACAGTCGGTTCGTCGTGCTGAATTTGACCAAGCACTCCAGTTATCTCATCTACAATGCCTCACTCTTCTTTAGCTCTGTTGTTCAGGCTCAGTATCACCACAAATATGGCCGTGACGAGGTTTGTTGTTTTGTTTTTCTATCATTACCCTTCCATATTCAGCTTTTTCTTGCACTTTTAATTTGCTCTCTACTAAGTAGGTTAGCAAAAGTAAATAAATTGAATTTGGTTTTTGGAAAGCTAAAGTTTACTTCGGTGTATGCTTTTCATCTATTTAGAATAGGAATCTCAGACTTATCTTTTTGAATATACTTCTACTAAGTCACAAATAAAGAAAAAGGCTACAATTCATTCTTTTTTCCTAGTGGTGGTGGTGGTGGTGGTGGTGGTGGGGTGGTGGTGGCTTCTCGGACAAGTGAGCTCACTCTTGCTTTTGAAGGGGAGGTTTATGTTTTTCATGTTGTTACTCCTGAGAAGGTAATTGAGTGGTACATTTAATGTTTCAGTGAAAGTTATAGCTTTTTTAGTTAATTCATTTGGCTGAATTCGGAGTTTTTAGTTTTGAATAATGAATTTTTATTGTAATTTGATACTTAGATGTGTGGTTATATTGGAAATTGCTATGAATAAGTTTGTTTGATGTTATTCTTTTGATTAGTTTTTAATTTGTTAGTTCTACTATTTTTGTAAAGGCCATGAATTTTGATTAGTTTTAAATTTGATAGTGCTTTAATTTTTGTAAAGGCTTTGAATTTTGTATTCTTATGTTTCTCTATTGTGAACAAGAATTTTCATTCAAGCATGTTCAGTTGGTATTGCATATGCTTTTCTGTTATTGTAAGAGTAGAAGAAAATTAGTACAACTTTGTTTTTAGGTTTTCAAGTGCAAAACTATGCGTACCAAGTGTTTGATAAAAGTTCTATAAGAACTTTTTGGTTAAAAACTGAATATTAGAACAAGGTAAAGCATGGGCCTAATTGTCCGTTTTGCTAGCATATGGAGTCAGCTTAGCATATGGTTGAAGGTGGCATGGGTTAGTGGAAAGGGCTTTAAAATGGTTTAATGTTTACTGATTGTGTTGCTCACTCAACCTCCTACAAGATTTCTTATATTTCAAGGATCAAGAATTTTTTAAAAGGCTCTTTTTCTGTTGTAATATTTTTTAGCACTTGATGAAACTGAAAGAATACATTCTGTAAATCAAGTAGCTGAGTCTTTTATATAGTCTGGTGATGGATTTGTAGTCTTACCATTAAATAAAAAAGATCGTGGGGTTTCAGTAAGATACTTATCAAGGCATCCTTGTTAACTGTATTTTCAGCAATTGCTCTCATCTTCGATGGACAAGACAGTGCGGCTTTGGCACCTGGCTAGCAAGTATTGTTTAAAGACTTTTTCTCACAGTGACTATGGTAATTATGCATTCTCTGCTATAGGCTTTTCTTTTTTGCTCTTTAGGTAGCTATTAATTGCAGAACTTACAAAATGCTGCTGTGTACTTGTTTCTTTTAGATGGGACAAGAGGAGATTAGTGCAAGCGAGACATCCTATCTGAACAGGACTGAGGCTGCAAATGTCGAAAAAATTGTGACTACTTTCTTAAAGAGTGGTGTGTTCCTAGTCAGGTATATTTATCGAGCATCTGCACATTTTTCGTTTTGATGAGGGCTTCTCAACCTTACTGTTGTAATAATTTATTATGCTCATCATCATACAGATAGGGGTGATAACACCATATGAAGGGCAGCGCGCGTACATTGTCAACTATATGTGGAGAAATGGTGCTTTAAGGCAGCAACTCTACAAAGAAATTGAGGCAAGCTTCGAATCCTCCTTCCTAGACGCTGGTAGATACATTTTAGTGTTTCACAAACATGCAACATAACATTTTTTTTACAGGTTGCAAGTGTAGATTCTTTCCAAGGGAGAGAGAAGGATTACATTATTTTGTCATGTGTGAGGAGTAATGAACATCAGGTTGGTTGATATAGTTTTTATTTTTAAATTTTTTTCCTGTTTTGGTCCTTCAAAGTTTCTTCTTGCATTTTTATTTGTTAAAATAATTTATTTTTTCAGTTAAACGTTATTCATATACTATTTGCTAATTTGTAAGATCTTATCCTTTTTAGAGGAAATTCATTTTACTTTCTTAATTTCTTGATTCGACTTTATCATTGTTGCTCATCTTTTCATGATGAAACTTTATCATGCATGAAAACTAGCTAGTTCTTTGCTGACTTCTTTTTTCACCCAGGGTATAGGATTTCTTAATGATCCCCGCAGGCTGAATGTTGCACTCACTCGTGCTCGTTATGGTATTGTCATCCTGGGGAACCCTAAAGTTCTCAGCAAGTAACCATTTTGAGTTGCATATTATACTGTTTTCAGCAAACATCCTGGATAGTATTATACTGTTTTCACCCATTTTGAGTTAATATTGTATGGACATGTGCTAATGTAGCATTTTTTACATTTTTAAATCATAGTTGAATTTTTATTTTACTACCCTTAGAATTTTGTCCTTGCTCTATGGTATACCCTTTTACCAACATTTATTTGCAACGTAGCAGTTAGTGCATTTGACCACTGCACCAAAAATGGTGTGGTGCATTTGAGCTCTTAACGATGCGTTGTGAATTAAATAAGTTGTGTTTAGTTAAGTGGCTTATAGGCATACAAGATTCTCAAGTGCAGTTGGAACTCCAAATGCACTTAAGGCTTATAAGTTGTTAGATGAACAAGCACTTGGGAGGCCAAACAATAGATTGGTGGTGTTTGAGTTGACATATGCTAACTTGTGTCCCTTTCACATTCTAAAATCATAATGCACCATTTATTGTGCACCCCTTTGATTTATTTTTTCCAGTCTTCACTAGGCTCTATTTATCACTTTTACTTCCTGCCAACTTGCTTCTCATTTTGTATCTTTGTTTGGTCAGGAGCACGAGTGTTTAGTGGAAGGACCTCTAAATAATCTGAAATAGAGTATGGTTCAGTTTCAAAAGCCCAAAAAGGTAAAATACTGGGTGAATGAATTTATGTTTTGGGGGTAATATTTATTGTTGTGTACATTTGAGGACATATTGACTTAATTGTTTGTTTGACACAGAACTACAATGATCGCAGACTTTTCTTTGATGGTGGACCTGGAATAATGTCAAATGATAGTTTTGGGTCTGTTGCCTCGTCAAGTCAAAATGCTGACAGGAGAAGTAGCCATTCTAGGGGTATGTTAGATATGAGATTATTGCAGTTCAAAGTCAATCCAACAGTAACTGCATTTGGTATATGATTTAGTATTAGTTGCAAGGTCTACAACATGGTCAATGGAAGTATGCAAGTGCAGGATAGAGCTTGTTTTCTCTTTTCCTATCTGACTTTATTGATGGGGTGATAATTTCTACTCTTTACCACGGCAGATGAACTTTCATGCTTTTATGATGCAGGTTCTTTCATGTCACCTGGCCCACCCAATGGCACACATAAACATGGACTGCATACTGCTGGTTATCCAATGCCTCGAGTTCCCATTCCACCTTATCACGGTGGTCCTCAGCCAGATACTATTCCTACTCATGGTACTTTACACGGACCTGTTGGCGCTGTCCCTCATGTTCCTCAGCCAGGAAGTCGGTGTTTTGGTGCTGGGCGTGGCAGTGCTGGCGCTCCCATAGGCAGTCATTTGTCTGGCTTCTGAGGGTAATATTGTGTTGACATAAGTGTATAATTCTTTTGATTTCTTAATGCAGAGTTATTTTGTCTTCTCAAAATTTGATTATTTTTTTTTGTTTTTACATTGACATAAATGTTTCTTTTCATGATAAGATTCATTTCTAGTTTCTACAGTGCTATGTAACATGTTCATTTATATTTATATTGAAAAGTGAATTTGAGATGCATATATGGATAGTTTGGTATATATTTTGTGGATGTAGTAATTTGAAACTATAAACGAATGGTATTATTGGGATGTATTTTGAATAGTTGATATATTTTGGCTTTAAATTTAAATGAGAATTTAGACCTTTTAGTTATATATCGTGGCATTAGCATATTGCAGGTGCATTGGTAATGTTGGTGAACCACAAACTTTTTTTTTTCTTTTTTTTTAATCTACAACATTTTAAAAATGTTGTGTAAATGTGCTTAAACGTTGTCTGATATATTAAACTACAACATTTTTAGCTAGAAAATGTTGTGGAATTATACCTTCTACAACGTTTTCAAGCATCTGTTAATTTATGGAAAATAAATCTACAACATTTTTTTCTAAAAAAACGTATAATGTGTTAACTACAACGTTTTAAAAATATTATGTAAAGGTGTCAAATAAATGACACTCTTAACCACGACGTTTTTTTGATTGAAAACACAACATTTTTTTCACGTTATCTATTTACTGTTTTATAGCAGTGTATTTACTATTTCAGGTTGACCGTCAGTTTCTGGATGACAAGTAGTTGAGAATAACAGTTTAGTATCCAATTTACACCACAAAGTCTTTCGAAAGTAACTTAAAAACTTTGTATCTCTATTAGAAACAATAGTTTTAGGAATACCATGCAAACGCACAATCTCCCTAAAGAACAAATCAGCAACATGAGATGCATCATCTGTTTTATGACATGGAATAAAATGTGCCATTTTTGAAAATCTATCCACGACCACAAATATCAAATCATAACCATGCTTAGACCTAGGTAAACCCAACACAAAGTCCATGAAAAGATCAATTCAAGGTACATTAGGAATAGGCAATGGTGTATATAATCTATGGGGTTGAACACGAGAATTAGCTTGGCGACAAGTAATACATCTATCCCATATTCTTTCCACATGTCGTTTCATATGAGTCCAATAAAAATGTTCTTTCAAAACAGCAAAAGTTTTATCAATACCAAAATATCCCATTAAACCACCCCAATGTGATTCCCTAACCAACAACTCACGTAAACAACATGCAGGTATACATAGTTTATTTTCACGAAACAAGAATCCATCAATTCTAAAATATTTACCCACAACATTCTTTTCACAAGTTTTACACTCTTTACCGAAATCAAGGTCATTATCATATAACTCTTTAATTCGTTCAAACCGAAGCAATTTCGTATCAAGAATATTTAACAAAACATACATGCGAGACAAAGCATCTACAACGACGTTCTCCTTACCTTGCTCATATCGAATAACATATGGAAATGTCTCGACAAATTCCATCCATCGTGCATGCCTTTTGTTCAACTTATGCTGACCCTTTAAAAATTTTAATGATTCATTATCAATGTGGATCACAAACTACTTATGCCACAAATAATGTTGCCATATCTCCAAAGCCCTAACCAAAGCGTACATCTCTTTGTTATATGTAGGATAGTTCAAAGCTGCCCCACTCAACTTTTCGCTAAAATATGCCACTGGTTTCCCTTCTTGCATCAACACAGCTCCAATCCCTAAACCTGAAGCATCACACTCAATCTCAAAAGTTTTAGCAAAGTTAGGCAAAATAAGTAAAGGAGCATTTGTTAATTTATCTTTTATTAAGTTAAATATTTTTTCCTGTTCATTACCCCACTTAAAGCCTACACTTTTCTTGATGATCTCGGTCAATGGTGATGTAATCTTACTAAAATTCCGAACAAAGCGTCGGTAGAAACTTGCGAGTCCATGAAAGCTTCGTACTTGACTCACATTGGTTGGACTCGGCCAATCCCGGATTGCACGTACTTTTTCCTCATCAACTTGGACTCCCTGTGAACTCACAATAAAGCCAAGAAAAACAATTCTATCCGAACAAAACGTGCATTTTTCCATGTTAGCAAATAACTTTTCTTTCCTAAGTACATCTAAAATAGATTTTAAATGCAATGCATGATCTTCCAAGTTTTTGCTATAAATCAAGATATCATCAAAATAAACTACGACAAATTTCCCAATGAATGGATGCAAAACATGGTTCATTAATCTCATGAAAGTGCTAGGTATATTAGTTAAACCAAAAGGTAATACCAACCACTCATAAAGACCATATTTAGTTTTAAACGTTATTTTCCATTCATCACCCTCTTGCATTCTAATTTAATGATAACCACTTTTTAAATCAATTTTTAAAAATATGCAAGATCTATGTAATTCATCTAACATGTCATCTAAACGAGGAATGGGGTGTCGATATTTTACCGTAATGTTATTTATCGCTCGACAATCGATGCACATCCTCCATTTTTCATTCTTTTTTGGCACTAGAATCACCGGAACTGCACACGGGCTCATACTTTCTCTCACGAATCCTTTCCCCATCAGCTCGTCAACTTGCCTTTATAACTCCTTTGTCTCCTTGGGATTACTCCGATAAGCCGGACAGTTTGGAATGGTCGCACCGGGAACAAAATCAATTTGATACTCAATTCCCCGAATAGGTGGTAGTCCATGAGGAAGATATTCGGAAAATACATCTTTGACTTCCTGTAAGAGATGAAACAATACTAGGCAAAGATTTATTAGCGTTAGTATTTAAAATCATCTCTTTATACCGAAGTAAAATCATAGGCTATTTAAAAATCAAAGCTCTTCTCACATCACTCTTTTTTGCTAGTATATTTGTTTTTCTCTCTTTTTGTCTTCTTGATTTTTCTTTTCTTCACTCTATTTTCTTTGCACAATCTTTCTGCAAATGAATTTGATCCTCATGTACTTGTTGTGGTGACAAAGGATGCAAAAAGATTTTCTTCATATCGTAAACAAAGGAATATACATTGGTAAACCATCATGTTGAACCCTCCTATCAAACTGTCATGGTCTAACCAATAACATATGCTGTAAGACCCCAACTTATTAATGAATAAAATCAAATTTTTTCTAAATATTATTGTGAATAATAAGGGGTTAATTTGATATAATACTTTGGTTATGGATGAAATGTGCAAATTTTACAAAATAAGCAAGTGGTTATAAAATATTCATTTTGTCGGGGAATATTCGTTTGGTCGTGAAATATTCTTGCTGTCGGGGAATATTCGTATGACGGCGCAGCCTTGTGTGGGCCCCATAACGGAAAGCGATTGGATGAAGAAAACGACAAGTATAAGTTGTTTATAAACAACGGCGTAGTTGTTACCGTTAATACTGTTGGAATACCCGGTGGTTAAAATACAGTAGCACACGGTATTGCACCAATTATTGATTCTTACGTAAGAAGGCACTACTCAATAATTGTTACAGTAGTTATTGTTCAATATTTTATTTTATTGATTCAATAATTGTTGCGTTGATATTTTATATTATTGTTGTTTCAATAATTGTTGCTGCACAGTATTTTCCATTATCAGATCAATAATTCATATTATTTGAATAATATTATTAGATAACATTATTGGCAATGTCTAGAAAGTTCTGTCTAAGGAGAGGTTTGGTCATCTAATTGCGCGCCAGTAAGGAGAAATCCTTATTGGAAAGCCCCCTCTTTCCTGGGAACGGCCTGGTTGTCATAAATGTGATTCTGTAATATTATTTGTGAATAATTAATTATTGATTCATATGATAAAGAAATATTTATTTTATGTGGATATAAATGTTGGATATATTTATTGTGGTTAAAAATGAAGGAGTTAATGTTAAGGTGTTTTATCAGTATTTTTATCGGAATGGAGGTATTAAAAATCAAATCAGGGTTTTTGAGAAATATTACGGGTGTTATAATCCGACCGTTGGATCGTAGTAATTTTTGGATATGTTATACATATATAAGTTGAATATATGTCCACAAATTTTGAACCGTTAAAAATGAACGTATGATTTATTATGAATTTTACGAGATGACTGGTTCAGAAATTGTTGAATTTTCGAAGTTTATCATTTTGATGGAAAATTCTAGAATTGGTGGGCCCCACTTGTGGTTGGTGAAGAAATGTGCTGAATTATATTTCAAATGTGGTGGGTGGAAACAGTAGCAGGTAAAGCCATCAGGTTGCAGGTCAAACCTACTAAAATTTTCCTATAAATAGAGGGCTAAGTTAGAATTGAAAATCACACCAGAAACAAGTTTTCTCTCTTTCTCTCTCTAGATTATTGAGTGTATTTTGTGAGTATTTAGATACTTTGCGAGTTTCTATTCATCAAAGCAAGTTTCTTTCAGCCTTATACTGGTATTCCGACCAGAAGTACTGATATTTTGATGTAAGGGATATTATTTTCTTCTTAAATGATATTATTTTCTTCAATATCATTATGCTGAAATATTGATATGAGTTTTTATCAAATTTGGAACTTTTTGTGTCGGAGTTACTATTCACGTATACGGCACTATTCACGAATACGGCACTATTCACCGAAAAATAAAATTTTCCTTTTTGTCCAAGATGTCTATTATGGTTACTATCTTTGATTGTATCCATGTTTTGATCTTTATTTTTTGAATTCTGCTTCACAATTGATTATTATGAAGTATTATTGATCTTGGATAAACTGTTATACGAATCCCTACTATTTGTCCTTCTGTCTCACTGGATTCGTTTTCTTTAAGATATTTTTCATCATCCTCAGTCCTAAATGATGATATTACTGAATATCTTTGGCCTGTAGTGCAAAGATGTATGATTACTTGATGAATATCTTTGGCCTGTAGTGCAAAGATGAACATGTGTTGAGATGAACATGACTGACAGGTGATACAAATGAATATCTTTGGCCTGTAGTGCAAAGATGAATATTTGGATAAAGATGATTATTAATTGATGTTACAGGGATAAAATATTGATGATGGACTTTTAAATCTTAGAAGATAGTAGAATTCTTTCTCTACTTGACTCTTCTAATGGTTTGCTGTTTCCGCTGCAGTTGTTGATCTAAAACTTGTTGTCGATTATATTCTATCAGATTTTTCCCTGTTGAATACTAATGATAATTTGTTGTATATTATCTTAGTCATAATATTCTTTACTGGGCTAGTTGAGCTCACCCTTTTCTTTTTTGTTCCATTTTTCTTCTCAGGAGGTGAGAACATAGCAGGATCTAGTCGGGGTATGGAGTGATGGTTCTAGAAAGATGTTTTAGTAGTCCTCACTATTTCTGTAAAATAGTGTTTGAATAATTGTATTGAGGACTTATTTGAGTGTGGATATTGTCTAGAAGACAATATTTGTATTTAAACTCACAGTATGTGTTGTCGTATTTTGCACGACAATTGTATTATTGAAGTTGTAGTTTGCTTTCTGTACCATGTATTTGGCGACTCAAATGGGTGTTGTATACCTATTTTGGGGGTGTCACAGTTGGTATCAGAGCTTAGGGATATGATCCTTGGCTGAGATGTGAGACAAGAACTAGGAGGGGAGAGACGGGGAATTTCTTCGCTAGTATGACCTGACTAAGTTTATTTGGTGTTTATTTGGTCGGTCAGAGTATAGGGATAATATATGACATGACTATTAACCCTTGTTTTATGGCAGTATTTAAGAATGGCAGCTGAGAACGTTAATAATGGAGTAAATCAGACCGTGAAAACACCTTTGATCACTACCCAGGGGAACGTGCAACAGGAAGGCAATATTCCTCCTGTAAACAACGTTACCGAGCAAACGATGAATGATGGAATGTTTAGGAGCTTTTTGAAGTTCATGCAAAATCAGACGAGGGAGACTCGTGTGCAGAATACGGGTGGAAATGATAACAACGCGCGGTTTGTCACAGCTAAGCAGTTCAAAGAATTGGGACCACCAGAATTTAAGGGAAAGCCGGATCCGATCATGACGAAAACGTGGGTCAAGCAAATTACCAAGATATTTGATGTCTTGGGATGCACGGAGGAACAGAAGGTTCCATTCGCCACCTTTATGTTCCGCGATGAGGCAGACTACTGGTGGGAGTCTGTGAAGCGTACCCAGCCTGACGCACTCAACATGTCCTGGGAAACATTTCAAAAACTGTTCAACGACAAGTACTTTCTTGAAAGTATTCGTCATATGAAGGAGGTGGAGTTTATCAGACTGGAACAAAACAACATGACGGTGTCCCAGTACGAGGCGAAGTTTGCAGAGTTATCTAGGTTTGCACCTCATTTGATCGAAAATGAGAAACGAATGACAAGGATATTTCTGAGAGGTCTAAAACCCGAGATTCGGAAATATCTTATCTCTCATAAATTTTCTTTATATTCAGATGTTGTAAACAGGGCTCAATTATTAGAGCGAGATAATGAGTATGTGCAATCGAGGGACCACAACCAGGGTCATACCGGTGGCGGCAGTCATCGAAGCAATATAAACTAGCAGGGAGGAAAATATTCGGACAAAAGCGGTAACCACTCTGGTGGTAATCGTGGTCGTGATAATAGAAGGAGCGAGTCGGGAGGAGATTTCAAGAAGAGAAGGTACAACAATGATAACGTGAAGACGTCAGCACAAACATCAACTGTTTCTAGGGGAGGAGAACGACCACCGATCGTATGTTACAAATGTGGGAAAGAGGGACATATCAGCCCAAACTGCCCACAACAATCTAAGGTATGTTATAACTGTGGAAAGGAGGGTCATATAGCTCGAGAGTGTTCTGTAGCAAAACCAAGTTCAGCGGGGATGGTGACTCTAAAAGTTGTCCCGGATAAGTCAAAATCAGCGGTTCCTGGAAGGGCGTTTGTCGTGACTGTCCAAAACGCGAGGAACCCGAACGAAGATAACAGGTTAGTTAATTATAAATTTTTGCGAAGTTTATACCTTACTAGATACCGGTTCTACCCATTCTTTTATCTCTCTTGCTTGTACTCAACGTTTAAACTTGACTCCGGAGAAATTGGACTTTAACTTATCTGTTGAAACTCCGTTGGGTGAAACCTTCGTTACATCTACAGTTTATAAATCTTGCTTAATCCAAGTTGGCACCATCACATTACCTGTTGATCTTATCTCTTTAAAGATACTTGCTTTTGATGTGATTTTAGGAATTGATTGGTTAACTACTCATCATGCCAAAATTGATTGCTTTCGTAAGGTTGTTAGTTTTCATATTCCTAAGCAACCTGTTATTCAAATTCAAGCAACCAAACCATTGAAGTCAAACTCTTTCAGATCAAGCCGTAAAGTCATTCGTTTATTGAAAAACGGATGTCAAGCTTTCTTAGCTATGTTATGGACTTGAACAAAAATACGTTAGATTTGAATGATATTTCTGTTGTTAGAAAATTTTCCGATGTATTTCCTGAAGAATTTCCTGGCCTAACCCAGAGCATGATATTGAATTTTTGTATTGATCTTCAACCCGATACAAAATCCATTTCTAAAATCTCATATTGAATAGCTCTTATTGAACTTCAGGAGTTAAAAACCCAACTATAGAAGTTGGTACCCGAGCCTCTATCTGGTGACTTCCTTTGTGGAATGCACCAAAGCCAGACTTTCCGTAGGGGACTCTATATTTGTGTGGTGGTAAAACAATAGGTGCCATTGTGACGTGCTATCCAAGATTGGGATATGAATCACAATTGAGAGCAACCGAAATCGGGGACCAAAGTACGTAGTTTTCTGGGTTTAGCTGGTTACTATCGGAGATTCGTGGAAGGATTTTCTCGAATCGCTACTCCGTTAACTTAGCTGACTCGGAAAGATACAAAATTCGTATGGAGTGAGGAATGCGAAAAGAGTTTCCAAGAACTCAAGAGGAGACTCATTTCGGCACCTGTTCTGACAATACCATCTGGTTCGGATGGATTTGTTATCTACAGCGATGCTTCAGGCAAAGGGTTAGGATGTGTTTTCATGCAACATGGAAAAGTCATAGCCTATGCCTCACGACAACTCAAAGAATATGAGAGGAATTATCCTACTCATGATTTGGAGTTGGCAGCAGTCGTTTTTGCGTTGAAGATCTGGAGACACTACCTGTATGGGGAGAAAGTGGAGATCTATACAGATCATAAAAGCCTCAAATATTTCTTCACCCAAAAGGAACTCAACATGCGACAGCGACGTTGGCTCGAGCTGTTGAAAGATTACGATCATACCATCCAATATCATCTTGGAAAAGCGAACGTAGTAGCTGACGCATTGAGTAGAAGATCATACGCGGGTACGAGTGCAATGTTGTTAACACAAAGGCCCATTTTGTATGACTTGCAAAGGATGGAGATAGAGATGAAGGCTCCAAGTACCCACATGATGATATCAAATATACGAGTAGAACCGACTTTAATCGATAAAGTTAAAGCAGCTCAAGCTACGGACATAGAGCTAATGCGTATGAAGAAGAAAGTGCAAGAAGGTGCTATTCCAGAAGCAAGAATCGATGAAGAAGGAATACTTCGAGTCAACTCCAGACTTTGTGTTCCTAACGATTTTGACTTGAAGCATAGAATAATGATGGAGGCACACAACACACCGTTTGCAATCCATCCTGGGAGTACCAAAATTTATCACGATCTTCGACATACATTTTGGTGGAGCAATATGAAAAGAGAGATCGCGGAGTTTATCTCGAGATGTTTAACTTGTCAACGTGTAAAAGCGGAGCATCAAGTACCAAAGGGTCCATTGCAACTACTTGAGATTCCAAAATGGAAGTGGGAACACATTACTATGGATTTTGTTACGGGTCTTCCCAAGGTTTCTCAAGGTATAGATGCGATTTGGGTTATTGTTGATAGATTAACCAAGTCCGCTCATTTCTTGCCGATACGTGAGACTTATTCCCTTGAACGTCTTGCTAGTATGTACGTGAACGAGATTGTGAGATTGCATGGCATGCCAGTATCCATAGTTTCGGATCGTGACCCAAGATTCACTTCACGATTTTGGGTTAGCTTGCAGAAAGCTATGGGCACGGATTTACGATTCAGTTCGGCATACCATCCTCAAACGAACGGACAATCAGAGAGGACTATTCAAACTCTTGAAGATCTATTAAGACTTTGTGTCCTAGATCTCAAAGGGTGTTGGGATAAGTACCTACCATTGGTGGAATTCTCCTACAATAACAGTTATCAGGCGAGCATAGGTGTGGCTCCATTCGAGGCGTTGTATGGAAGAAAATGTCGTTCTCCAGTATGCTGGGACGAGGTGGGTGAAGCAACATTGTTGGGACCAGAGTTGGTACGCATTACTACAGAGAAGATCCAAACGATTCGACAACGTATACAAACGGCACAGGATCGACAAAAGAGTTATGCGGATCTTCATCGGAAGGACGTGAAATTTAATATTGGGGATCATGTATTATTACGTGTTGCACCATGGAAGGGAGTTACAACATTTGGGAAGAGAGGAAAGCTCAATCCAAGATTTGTTGGTCCATTTGAGATTCTTGAGCGAATAGGAAATGTGGCATATAGACTCGCATTACCTCCAAGCATGTCTCGTGTTCATAATGTTTTTCACATATCTATGCTTCGTAAATATGTAAAAGACCCGAACCACATTATTGAGTTAGAACCAGACGAGATAGCTGAAGATTTAACGTACGAGGAGGTACCTGTTAAGATCTTGGATAGGAAAGAGCATGTCCTACGCACGAAGGTTATACCACAAGTTAAGGTTTTATGGAGAAACCATGCTATTGAAGAAATGACCTGGGAGTTGGAATCAGAAATGAAAGCGAGGTATCCTCACCTTTTTGAAACATCAGGTACGTACGTCAATTTCGAGGACGAAATTTCATAAGGAGGGGAGGTTGTAAGACCCCAACTTATTAATGAATAAAATCAAATTTTTTCTAAATATTATTGTGAATAATAAGGGGTTAATTTGATATAATACTTTGGTTATGGGTGAAATGTGCAAATTTTACAAAATAAGCAAGTGGTTATAAAATATTCATTTTGTCAGGGAATATTCGTTTGGTCGTGGAATATTCTTGCTGTCGGGGAATATTCATACGACGGCGCAGCCTTGTGTGGGCCCCATAACGGAAAGCGATTGGATGAAGAAAACGACAAGTATAAGTTGTTTATAAACAACGGCGTAGTTGTTACCGTTAATACTGTTGGAATACCCGGTGGTTAAAATACAGTAGCACACGGTATTGTACCAATTATTGATTCTTACGTAAGAAGGCACTACTCAATAATTGTTACAGTAGTTATTGTTCAATATTTTATTTTATTGATTCAATAATTGTTGCGTTGATATTTTATATTACTGTTGTTTCAATAATTGTTGCTGCACAATATTTTTCATTATCAGTTCAATAATTCATATTATTTGAATAATATTATTAGATAACATTATTGGCAATGTCTAGAAAGTTCTGTCTAAGGAGAGGTTTGGTCATCTAATTGCGCGCCAGTAAGGAGAAATCCTTATTGGAAAGCCCCCTCTTTCCTGGGAACGGCCTGGTTGTCATAAATGTGATTCTGTAATATTATTTGTGAATAATTAATTATTGATTCATATGATAAGAAAATATTTATTTTATGTGGATATAAATGTTGGATATATTTATTGTGGTTAAAAATGAAGGAGTTAATGTTGAGGTGTTTTATCAGTATTTTTATCTGAATGAAGGTATTAAAAATCAAATCAGGGTTTTTGAGAAATATTGCGGGTGTTATAATCCGACCGTTGGATCGTGGTAATTTTTGGATATGTTATACATATATAAGTTGAGTATATGTCCACAAATTTTGAACCGTTAAAAATGAACGTATGATTTATTATGAATTTTACGAGATGACTGGTTCAGAAATTGTTGAATTTTCGAAGTTTATCATTTTGATGGAAAATTCTAGAATTGGTGGGCCCCACTTGTGGTTGGTGAAGAAATGTGCTGAATTATATTTCAAATGTGGTGGGTGGAAATAGTAGCAGGTAAAGCCATCAGGTTGCAGGTCAAACCTACTAAAATTTTCCTATAAATAGAGGGCTAAGTTAGAATTGAAAATCACACCAGAAACAAGTTTTCTCTCTTTCTCTCTCTAGATTATTGAGTGTATTTTGTGAGTATTTAGATACTTTGCGAGTTTCTATTCATCAAAGCAAGTTTCTTTCAGCCTTATACTGGTATTCCGACCAGAAGTACTGATATTTTGATGTAAGGGATATTATTTTCTTCTTAAATGATATTATTTTCTTCAATATCATTATGCTGAAATATTGATATGAGTTTTTATCAAATTTGGAACTTTTTGTGTCGGAGTTACTATTCACGTATACGGCACTATTCACGAATACGGCACTATTCACCGAAAAATAAAATTTTCCTTTTTGTCCAAGATGTCTATTATGGTTACTATCTTTGATTGTATCCATGTTTTGATCTTTATTTTTTGAATTCTGCTTCACAATTGATTATTATGAAGTATTATTGATCTTGGATAAACTGTTATACGAATCCCTACTATTTGTCCTTCTGTCTCACTGGATTCGTTTTCTTTAAGATATTTTTCATCATCCTCAGTCCTAAATGATGATATTACTGAATATCTTTGGCCTGTAGTGCAAAGATGTATGATTACTTGATGAATATCTTTGGCCTGTAGTGCAAAGATGAACATGTGTTGAGATGAACATGACTGACAGGTGATACAAATGAATATCTTTGGCCTGTAGTGCAAAGATGAATATTTGGATAAAGATGATTATTAATTGATGTTACAGGGATAAAATATTGATGATGGACTTTTAAATCTTAGAAGATAGTAGAATTCTTTCTCTACTTGACTCTTCTAATGGTTTGCTGTTTCCGCTGCAGTTGTTGATCTAAAACTTGTTATCGATTATATTCTATCAGATTTTTCCCTGTTGAATACTAATGATAATTTGTTGTATATTATCTTAGTCATAATATTCTTTACTGGGCTAGTTGAGCTCACCCTTTTCCTTTTTGTTCCATTTTTCTTCTCAAGAGGTGAGAACATAGCAGGATCTAGTCGGGGTATGGAGTGATGATTTTAGAAAGATGTTTTAGTAGTCCTCACTATTTCTGTAAAATTGTGTTTGAATAATTGTATTGAGGACTTATTTGAGTGTGGATATTGTCTAGAAGACAATATTTGTATTTAAACTCACAGTATGTGTTGTCGTATTTTGCACGACAATTGTATTATTGAAGTTGTAGTTTGCTTTCTGTACCATGTATTTGGCGACTCAAAATGTGTGTTGTATACCTATTTTGGGGGTGTCAGATATGCCCTGCCTGCATAAAAACCACATCACATGTACAATACCTTATCAACATACCGACCAATAGCAAATGGAACTAACACATGTTTGGTTACTTTAATGTTTACATTATCATTGAGCCACTCCAAACGATATGGCTGCGGATGTTTGGTAGGGTAACCCCAATTTCTCTACCATCGTAGCGCTTGCCACATTTGTACAGCTGCTGTGACACCCCCAAATCCGGGTACTTCGATTCCACGGGATTTGGTGTTCATTGTACAAATATCATCTATCTATCTACCCATAATAATGCAAACCATGCAATAATAGAAATAAAATATTCCCCTTAAGGGTTACAACATCTGAATGATAATACAATCCCAGGTTAAACTAACCTTAAACATCTTTGCGGAATTATAAATAAATAAGTCTTAAACAACATCTTTAACTTAAGTCTTAAATAAATACGTCATATAAAATAACAAGTCGTATCAAATAACAAGTCTCCATCATTTGCTAACTTTGCCTTTGTCCTTACTAGTGGAAGGTTCGCCAGCTCTTTCGTTCTTAACTGCAATGTTATTATCAAGCAAGAGTGAGCACAAATGCCCACAAGTATAAAAATGAAATAACAGTATAATAACATGCAAATAATTCAAAGACATCTTAATAAAAGCTCAACTTTTGAATCAAGAGTGAATAACAAGAATCAAAAGAATTCTGAGGGTCATAAGACCTTGAACTATGTCCTAGGTTAACAATGGTTATACTTGAAACCTTTAACAGTCATAAGACTATGAACCTTCTTCTCGTACTTAGGGGGATCAGCCCTTAGTACCATACTGTGCACAATATCTTAACGCTAAGCATAAATAATCCCCTATACGGGGTTGTTCATCTCAGTTTGACATTCGAGTCCACACCAAAGGAAGTTTGGTTTGGATAATTCTTCAAGGGTTCTGAAATTTAGAACGCTCATCAACTATAAACTAGTTGAATCATTAAGGTTTCACTAGTCTAATAAGGTTCAACAATAATAATATTCAATTTGAATAATAATCTCAAGAAGTATATAATAGAACAATTATTGTATAACTAAATCATACTTTGAAAAGATAATCAATCTTTAATAAATCATTTGAACTTGAATAATAGTAACGATAGCTTATTCAAGGTAAATAATAAACTTGAACAATAATGACAAGTAGGGTTAGGGAACTTGCTCAAATTAAGAGTTTAAGTTTAGGAAATTTGCCTCGTGCGTAGATTACACTTTAACTAAGCACGTTCTTTGAATTAAATCATACATACCATTCATATACACAATACCAGTTAATTATAAATTAACTAATCAACATAAACTCATTCTCGTTGTCTACTTTAATTATTGACTATACTTAGTCAATTTATCACATTTACTGTCACATAATATTACTTCATGAATGACAATCTAATATGTATTCAACAATTAAATCCACATGTAATTATGTTATTTACATGTTAAACATCAATTTTAATATCACATTATACCTCTAACATGTTTACATGTTCATTACATTAATCCACTAACACATTGTTAGACTTAAACATTTTAAAATACATTTTTGAATTTTCTAGGGAGTGGCGCTGCGGCGCCACTATTGAACTAAGGATTCGCGCTGCGGCCGGACACATGGAGATGCGGCGTCGTGGCGCTGCGGCGCGGGGCTTAAAGCATTGGACTGGCGCCGCGGCGCGGCAAGCCAGAAACAGTTCTGCAATTAGCGAAAATTGCAGAACATAGCCAAAAATTTTAATTTTAAATATTACAACACGAATTCAGACATACCCATATGTTATAATTCATGTATAATCATAACCCAACATATATAAAGTGATTTTAACCATTTAAAACACTTAATCACAGAATTAAACCATGTAAAATGGGATGTTCTTAAAGTTCTTGAAGTTAATGAACAAAATCATAAATTTAACACTACGAATTCGTTATAACACCAAATTCGTTCATTTAAGGCTTGATTTCTTCGTGTTAGCATGCACAACAATATACAAATGTAAAATTTTGGGATAATATACGATCATTACACAAAATATAACGTGTTTGGCCATAAGGCCAAACCCAAACTCTGTAATTTGGAAAAACATATACGACATATATTTTAATAAAACAGATGACATGGTTTGTGAAAATATATATAATTAAACACGATTTGATAACATCTAAACCCATATATTCACATAAGCCTTACAAATTCCCATCATAAAGGCTTTACAGTACTTGAAAACCATTTGTATAAAAACTTAAATACGTAAAAGTAAAATTGGGTTTGGAGAATTACCCAGAGCGTAGAGTGTAATGTTAAACAATGAATTGTAACTCTTCTCAAACTTTTCTTCAATCACACACTCAAAACTCTTAATTTCTCCCTAAATTCTCTCTGTGATGCTTATCAGACTTAGGCAAATTGTGAAGAAAAGAGTGTACGTATTGTTAAAAAGAGAAGACGCGTTGGTGGTCAGTTACCCAGTCATGGGTAACTGCCCTCAACTCCCATAGTGCCATGTTTGGCTAGCAACTAAGTTCAAAGCTCATTATTTTAATAAAATCTTTTATCATATAGTTTAATTCATGTCACACTCAATTCAATTATCTTATTTAAATTAATTAAATAACATATGACAATCTATCATAAATTCACATAATCATATAATTAATTTTCTCATTAATTAATAATGTCAATTTATTAAATCTCTAATTAATAATTAAATTAATTAAAGTAACATCATGCTTAATTAAATAATTCATTTAATTCATTAAGCTCACATAATTACAAACTTTGATAATAAAAATTCTCTACATTAATTTAATAAATGTAACACATATAATTAAATTAATCTACCACAACTGCATCAATTAATTATTTAATCCAATAATTAAATTATCGAAAAATATTTATTTAACTCAATAAATATTAAAATTAAATTACAAAATTCTCGTTCGTCACATCTTTCCCCCCTTAAAAAGATTCTGTCCCCAGAATCACGACTCAATAAATTCGACCCGTTACATTCTCCCCCCCCCATTTTACAAAGATTCTGTCCCCAGAATCGCATACACATAATTAAGCAAATAAATGAGGGTAATTCTTCATCATATTCTCTTCGAGTTCCCACGTGGCTTCTTCAGGATTGTGGTTCCTCCAGATTACCTTTACAGAAGGTATAACTTTATATCTAAGAACTTGTTCTTTTCGATCGACAATTTGGACAGGAATTTCTTCGTAAGATAAGTCTTTCTCAAAATGTAGGGGTTCGTATTCGATTATATGCTTGTAATCAGGCTTGTAGGGTCGTAACACAGAAACATGGAAGACGTTATGGATATTCTCGAGTGCTGGAGGTAAGGCTACCTCATACGCAACTTCTCCGATTCTTCTCAGTACTTCAAAGGGTCCAATGAATCTTGGGCTCAATTTCCCTTTCTTTCCGAATCTGATCTTTCATTTCCAGGGAGAGACCTTCAAGAAAACATAACTACTTGATTCAAACTCGATATTTTTATGATGTGGGTCAACGTATTTCTTCTGTCGATCTTGAGCCGCTACCAGTCGTGCTCGGATCACTTTGACTATTTTTGCTGTCTGCTGTACCAATTCTGACCCTAGCAATTGTCTCTCACCAACTTCATCCCAGTAAAGCGGAGTTCTGCACTTTCTGGCGTATAAAGCTTCATAAGGCGGCATGCCAATACTAGCGTGGTAACTGTTGTTGTAGCCGAACTCTACCAATGGTAGGTGATCATCCCAATTTCCTTTGAAGTCCATTACACAGGCTCTTAGCATATCTTCTAATGTTTGAATCGCTCTCTCGCTCTGTCCGTCTGTTTAAGGGTGGTAAGCTGTACTCATTCGCAACTGCGTACCCATGCATTCCTGAAGACGTTTTCGAAAATTTGATGTGAAACGCGGATCTCTATCGGAAACAATTGACACCGGCACTCTGTGCCTCGAAACAATCTCTTTCAGTATAACCTCGCTAACTGATCTAAGTTGAATCTGATTTTGATAGGAAGAAAGTGCGCGGATTTCGTCAGTCGGTCAACGATAACCCATACTGCGTCGTAGCCTTTCTGAGTCGTCGGAAGGCCAACCACGAAATCCATTGTAATATGCTCCCATTTCCATTCTGGGATTTCCAACGGTTGAAGTAATCCACTTGGTCTCTGATGTTCTGCTTTCACTTTCTGACAGGTCAGACACTTGGCAACACATTCTGCAACATCACGCTTCAAATTCGGCCACCAGAAATGTTGTCGAAGATCTTGGTACATTTTTGTACTACCAGGGTGAATCGAATATCTTGAATTATGAGCCTCGCCCAAAATTTCTTCCTTAATTTCTTGTACTGGCGGTACCCAAATTCTACTCTCAAATCTCAGTATTCCTTCCTTATCCATCTTAAATCTCGGTTCGATACCTTCGGATATCTTCTTTGACACCTTTTTGCATTCATCATCCTGAAGCTGAGCCTCCTTCACTTTATCTAGTAAAGTTGTACCAGATCGCATCTGAAATAGCTTCTCATCAATCTCCATTGGATACTTCACTTCCAACTCCAGTTTCTCCATTTCTATGATTAGCTCCTCCTGAGCAGTCAACGTCATCAATTTCTCACGACCCTTTCTACTTAAGGCGTCGGCAACTACATTCGCCTTACCCGGATGGTATAAAATCTCACAGTCGTAATCCTTGATTAATTCCAACCATCTCCTTTGACGCATATTCAAATCCTTCTGTGTGAAAATATATTTCAAACTCTTGTGGTCCGTATATATCTCACACTTCTCCCCATAGAGATAGTGCCTCCAAATTTTTAAAGCAAAAACAACTGCAGCTAACTCCAAATCATAGGTCGGGTATCCCTTCTCGTAATCCTTCAACTGTCGTGATGCATACGCGATGACTTTACCGTTTTGCATTAGCACATAGCCAAGTCCTTTATGCGACGCATCACTAAAAACAACAAAATTGCATGTATCATCCGGAAGAGATAACACAGGTGTCGTACTCAACCTCTTCTTTAATTCTTGAAAGCTCTCCTCACACTTCTCCGTCCAAACAAATTTCACAGCTTTTCGAGTTAAATTCGTTAACGGAGTTGCGATCTTGAAAAAATCTTGAATGAATCTTCTATAATATCCCGCCAATCCAAGAAAACTTCTTACTTCTGACGGCGTTCTCGGTTGTTCCTAGTTAATCATGACTTCTACTTTGGATGGATCTACCGAAATTCCGTTTTTATCGATCACGTGACCAAGAAATTGTACTCACTCGATCTAAAATTCGCATTTCGAAAATTTAGCGTACAACTTCTCCCTTCTCAATACTTCCAACGTTAACCTCAAATGTTCTTCGTGTTCTTCTTTGGTTTTGGAGTATACCAGAATGTTGTCTATAAATACCACCACGAATTTGTCCAAAAACGGCTTGAACACACCATTCATTAGTCCCATAAATGCTGCAGGAGCATTCGTTAGACCAAACGACATTACTAAAAATTCATAGTGACCATATCGCGTTCTGAATGCTGTCTTCGGTACATCCTCTGGTCTCACCTTCAGTTGGTGATAACCACTCCTCAAGTCTATCTTGAAAAGTATCTTGCTCCCTTTAATTGATCAAACAGATCATCGATTCTTGGTAATGGATATCTATTCTTAATCGTGACATTGTTCAGTTCTCTGTAGTCAATGCAAAGCCGCATCGATCCGTCCTTCTTTTTCACAAACAACACTGGCGCTCCCCACGGCGATACGCTCGGTTGAATGTACTTTTTGTCCAGTAATTCTTGTAGTTGGACCATCAGTTCTTTCATCTCTACTGGTGCCATTCGGTATGGTGCCTTCGATATCGGAGCGGTTCCGGGTGCCAAATCGATCACGAAATCTACCTCTCTATCTGGTGGAAGTCCTGGCAAATCGTCTAGAAATACATCGACGAAGTCCCTCACAATCGGTATTTCTTCTACCTTCGGATTTTCTTTTCGACTGTCGACTATGTAAGCTAAGTATCCTACATAGCCTTGTCTTAACAACCTCCTGGCCTGCATCATCGTCAGACAACTCGCTTGTCTAGGCGACTTGCTACAATAAAACATAACCTTTGACGGAGTCATAAGGTTAATACGCTTCTTCTGACAGTCAATTACCGCCCCACAATTGGATAACCAATCCATACCCAAAATAACGTCAAATTCCCCAAGCTGAATAGGGATAAGATCTACATTCATGATATTACCCTTAATATCCACCCTACAGTTCTTAAACACGTACTTAACATGAATTATCTCTCTATTCGCAATTTCTATATTCATGGGGTATTCCAACTCATCCATAAGCAAATCTAAACTATTAGTAAAGTCTTCGGATATAAAGGAACAAGTAGCACCCGAATCAAATAAAATATAAGCATTAACTTCATTGATCGGAATGATACCTGACACCACTTCACGAGACTGGATTGCGTCCTGCACTGTCATATTGAAAGTTCTGGCGGTCGGTCGATTTGTTGCGACTGGTCCGGTGATAGTTAAGGCATTTCCACTATTATTTCCACGGTTACCTCCTGGTACTGCTCCTCTTGATCCCTTCTTAGGGCAGTCTCTTGCTAGATGATCCTTCGAACCACAAGTGAAACAAGCACCCTTCTTTGGGTTAGGACAATTAGGTGATATGTGGCCTTCCTAACCACAATTGTAACACACTCGCTTCCCTTTCATGCAAACTCCCAGATGAGCTTTTCCACAGTTTGAGCACGCTTTAATTTTCTTCTTCTGTCCTCCTTGTTGACTTCCAGCTGACGAGTTATCCGTCCACTTCCTCTTCTGATTATGACTACTCCTAGTGTTACTCCCACCAGTCTTATTATTTCCTTCACCTTCACTCTTCTTCCTCTTCTGCTCTTGGTTGTACTTGGTCACCGCATCGCTCCCACCTTCAGCGAGGATGGCCTTTTTCAGTACTCCGGCAAATGTGTTTATCTAAAACATTGACACCTTACTGTAAACCCAAGGCTTTAGTCCTTATTCAAATCTTCTGGCCTTTCTTTCGTCAGTGTGTACTTGGTACGGGGCAAACCTTGCCAACTCATCGAATTTAGCCGCGTATTCAGGTACGCTCATGTTTCCTTGCTTCAGTTCCAGAAATTGAATTTCCATCTGATTCTGCGAACTAGTTGGGAAGTACATTTCGAAAAACATTTCTTTAAATCTCTCCCACGTAATTACACCTTCACCTCCTCGCACTTTGTTTGCTTGCCACCAGTAGCTGGCCTCAGACTTCAGCATAAACGTTGCGAAAGCGGTCTTCTGGTCTTCTCTAACCCTAGCAACGTCGAATACTTTCTCCATTTCCATGACCCACGTTTGAGCCTCGATTGGGTTCCTGAAACCTTTGAACTCGGGCGGTCCCACCGCCTTGAAGTCTTTAAACGTTGTGTTTGGTGGAGCTTGAGGTTGATTGTTCATTGCTCCCATCAGTAAGTTCACCAACTGCTGAACAGGATTAGCGTTGGCGTTATTGTTATTATTTGTTGACTCTTCCTGAGCCGGTTGACGTTGTTGTCTTCTCCTTGGCGGCATTTTCTGTTAAAATAGACGCTTATTAGGACTTTATTTATTTCTCTAGATAGTTAAGGCATTACTCAACAATTTGACATACTCATTTATCACATCATCTCAAACAACTTAATATATTTAATTCAACTCAAAGTTTTAACATCAAACTATAGCATAACTGCTATTTACATCAACTATCCTGGAATAAAGAATTCACAGGATTTAAAATTTTAACATATTCATTCGTTCATAAACACGTCGAAATTTATATATAAAAACTAATTAAGTCTTTCACATAATTAAACAGTTTCTAGTCCTGTCTATCAAGGTGCTGAATAGCCTTGCCACGCTCCTCATCCATGATACGAGACATCGTCCTGCGATCCAACATATACGACGGAAGTCCTTCGAACTGGATGGGGTATCTCAAAACTTGTTCTTGAGCCTCATCTATTGCATGATTAAGTGTGGAGTATGTCTTTTTCAAGCTTTGCCTTCTTTGCACGACTATCATCTTCTGCACGATCAGCTCGACGTGATTCTCTTACCCATCCTTCCTCTGCTATTTTCAGTCTTCCAGAGGTTTCTTTCAGTTCCTTCTTCAGCTTCTCTATCTCCTCAGTCTTATCTTCGGTTTGACACTTCTCATGGACCAATTCTCATTCTACATTTCCCAGTCGTGAGTGAAGAGTCAAGATATCCCTCTCCTTCTGCTCGAGAGTAGACTGCTGAACGGTCGCTCGCTCAGTCAATTCCTGAACCTCATCTTGTAATTCCACGTTACGGTCGTATAATGTGTCATACATCTCTGCATCAACAGTGTACCGTGGTAACTCCTCTTCTTCCTCTTCCTCATCAAACTCCTCATCAGGATCCTCCTCTGGATCAGTCTCGAGCTCATGCTCCTGACCAACAACGGTGATCAATGGAGATGACTCCCTCTGAATTAACTGTTCCCTAACAACATGTATGTCTCGGGGCTCCTCCTCTGTAGGTACTATAGGTAATCGAGGTTCTTCCTCCCCAACTTGACTAGCTTCACCAACATTCGTCATCCTGACAACAAAATTTTAAGTTTTAGTTACTAAGTCGTACTAACGAGCACACAAATTAACACATAAACACATAATGTATTTTATTATCTTCAATGAATTACCAAAAATTCATTTGTTAAAACTCGATAAGAGTTTTCCTTTACTATATTCTTTCTATAAGGTTACTACCTAAGGTTGTTCCCCCACCTAAGGTTCATAACCTACAGCTCTGATACCAACCTGTGACAACCCCAAATTAGGGTACTTCGATTCCACGAGATTTGGTGTTCATTGTACAAATATCATCTATCTATCTACCCATAATAATGCAAACCATGCAATAATAGAAATAAAATCTTCCCCTTAAGGGTTACAACATCTGAATGATAATACAATCCCAGGTTAAACTAACCTTAAACATCTGTACGGAATTATAAATAAATAAGTCTTAAACAACATCTTTAACTTAAGTCTTAAACAAATACGTCATATAAAATAACAAGTCATATAAAATAACAAGTCTCCATCATTTGCTAACTTTGCCCTTGCCCTTACTAGTGGAAGGTTCGTCAGCTCTTTCGTTCTTAACTGCAATGTTATTATCAAGCAAGAATGAGCACAAATGCCCACAAGTATAAAAATGAAATAACAGTATAATAACATGCGAATAATTCAAAGACATCTGAATAAAAGCTCAACTTTTGAATCAAGAGTGAATAACAAGAATCAAAAAAATTCTGAGGGTCGTAAGACCTTGAACTATGTCCTAGGTTAACAAGGGTTATACTTGAAACCTTTAACAGTCATAAGACTATGAACCTTCTTCTCGTACTTAGGGGGATCAGCCCTTAGTACCATACTGTGCACAATATCTTAACGCTAAGCATAAATAATCCCCTATACGGGGTTGTTCATCTCAGTTTGACATTCGAGTCCACACCAAAGGAAGTTTGGTTTGGATAATTCTTCAAGGGTTCTGAAATTTAGAACGCTCATCAACTATAAACTAGTTGAATCATTAAGGTTTCACTAGTCTAATAAGGTTCAACAATAATAATATTCAATTTGAATAATAATCTCAAGAAGTATATAATAGAACAATTATTGTATAACTAAATCATACTTTGAAAAGATAATCAATCTTTAATAAATCATTTGAACTTGAATAATAGTAACGATAGCTTATTCAAGGTAAATAATAAACTTGAACAATAATGACAAGTAGGGTTAGGGAACTTGCTCAAATTAAGAGTTTAAGTTTAGGAAATTTGCCTCGTGCGTAGATTACACTTTAACTAAGCACGTTCTTTGAATTAAATCATACATACCATTCATATACACAATACCAGTTAATTATAAATTAACTAATCAACATAAACTCATTCTCGTTGTCTACTTTAATTATTGACTATACTTAGTCAATTTATCACATTTACTGTCACATAATATTACTTCATGAATGACAATCTAATATGTATTCAACAATTAAATCCACATGTAATTATGTTATTTACATGTTAAACATCAATTTTAATATCACATTATACCTCTAACATGTTTACATGTTCATTACATTAATCCACTAACACATTGTTAGACTTAAACATTTTAAAAATACATTTCTGAATTTTCTAGGGAGTGGCGCTGCGGCGCCACTATTGAACTAAGGATTCGCGCTGCGGCCGGACACATGGAGCTGCGGCGTCGTGGCGCTGCGGCTGGACTTCGGGCGCTGCAGCGTGGTGGCGCTGCGGCGCGGGGCTTAAAGCATTGGACTGGCGCCGCGGCGCGGCAAGCCAGAAACAGTTCTGCAATTCGCGAAAATTGCAGAACACAGCCAAAAATTTTAATTTTAAATATTACAACACGAATTCAGACATACCCATATGTTATAATTCATGTATAATCATAACCCAACATATATAAAGTGATTTTAACCATTTAAAACACTTAATCACAGAATTAAACCATGTAAAATGGGCTGTTCTTGAAGTTCTTGAAGTTAATGAACAAAATCATAAATTTAACACTACGAATTCGTTATAACACCAAATCCGTTCATTTAAGGCTTGATTTCTTCGTGTTAACATGCACAACAATGTACAAGTGTAAAATTTTGGGATAATATACGATCATTACACAAAATATAACGTGTTTGGCCATAAGGCCAAACCCAAACTCTGTAATTTGGAAAAACATATACGACATATATTTTAATAAAACAGATGACATGGTTTGTGAAAATATATATAATTAAACACGATTTGATAACATCTAAACCCATATATTCACATAAGCCTTACAAATTCCCATCATAAAGGCTTTACAGTACTTGAAAACCATTTGTATAAAAACTTAAATACGTAAAAGTAAAATTGGGTTTGGAGAATTACCCAGAGCGTAGAGTGTAATGTTAAACAATGAATTGTAACTCTTCTCAAACTTTTCTTCAATCACACACTCAAAACTCTTAATTTCTCCCTAAATTCTCTCTGTGATGCCTATCAGACTTAGGCAAATTGTGAAGAAAAGAGTGTACGTATTGTTAAAAAGAGAAGACGCGTTGGTGGTCAGTTACCCAGTCATGGGTAACTGCCCTCAACTCCCATAGTGCCATGTTTGGCTAGCAACTAAGTTCAAAGCTCATTATTTTAATAAAATCTTTTATCATATAGTTTAATTCATGTCACACTCAATTCAATTATCTTATTTAAATTAATTAAATAACATATGACAATCTATCATAAATTCACATAATCATATAATTAATTTTCTCATTAATTAATAATGTCAATTTATTAAATCTCTAATTAATAATTAAATTAATTAAAGTAACATCATGCTTAATTAAATAATTCATTTAATTCATTAAGCTCACATAATTACAAACTTTGATAATAAAAATTATCTACATTAATTTAATAAATGTAACACATATAATTAAATTAATCTACCACAACTGCATCAATTAATTATTTAATCCAATAATTAAATTATCGAAAAATATTTATTTAACTCAATAAATATTAAAATTAAATTACAAAATTCTCGTTCGTCACAGCTGCCTCCATCTATGACTACACAACAAATTTTCCCATTCACAAGACATCGAGTATGGAATAGATGTTTCCGCTGTTCACTGCTCTCCTCTTTAACCTGCGTACTAAGTGCTCTTCTTGTAACCTGAATTTCACCATGTATCGCATTCTCACCTATCTCCTCTAATGGTGGCATAGAATCAGTGTCGCTCTCTTCCCCTTGGTTTCCACATCTCCCGTTGATAGTATACTGTTACAAATCTCTTTTTCATGATAGCTTTCATTTTCACCCAAATTGTAATCGGCCGCTCTTCACACCTTCTCTGATTAGCTGTCAACTGATCCTACCTTATCAATGCATATCCCAAAAACTCAGTAACGGCCAGTTTGACTTTCTTAAGGTCTGTATAATTGTGTCAGTCAAAGATTCGCTCCATCTTGGTTACCTAATCTAAATAAGCCTCAGGATCACCCGTGCCTTGGAAAGCTGGAATCTTCATTTTTATGCTATCCAAATTGTCATCTTCTCTGTCCCGACCTCCTCTTTTCCTAGCACCTCCGTGTCTTTGATGTGAAAAATTAGATTCACAATCTTCCACTGCACTACTGTCCCCACCATATGGGTCTTCCTTTCTTGCGTCAGTTTATTGTGCCCTCTTCTTATTATGCATCCCATGAGTGTTTTGGGATAGCTCCGCCATAGACACCCTCATCTCTTCTAATTGTTCTTACATTTGCTCCATAGTCTTTCTCAATCTTTGATCACATTCTTTATGCATGGCTTCCATCTAGAATTTCAATTCAGCTGTCGAGGGTTGTTCCTCATAAGTTCCTTTATCCTTCGAGCTAGACATATTTCCTGCAAAATAAGGGTTAGTAGAAAATAGTTTCCTCACTTCCTTATGTGTTTCGCTCGAATCAATGGTTCACTTGTGTATACTCTCAATAAATTGGCTTTTTCCCTTGATTATTCTCACCATTAAACCTTTTACCTCAAATATTCTCTAATAGGTTCTTTTTGAATTCCCCTAGCAAAATTCTTGGTTTTACTAATCAATTCAAAATTACTTATCACGAAACAAAAATATAGATGGTGTGACTGTCAGAATACCATAAAATCACCGATAGATTGGCTTGTACTCCTCTTGTATGCTTCAGATTTGTAATTTGTAGCTACATTTTGGAATTGATGATGATGGAACGGTATGAAATCTTGGTTAGAATTTAATGATTTGATAGTGTGCTACAAGTTTAGTTAGCACAATGGAAATAAAATTTGATTTTTTTTCTTCTTCCTTTTATTTTACAATATATATTTTGACAAAAAAATAAAGATAAGTAACTCGCTAGAAGGGCTTAGCTTTGATACCAAATGATATGCGTGAGATGGTCGTCGCCCGGATCGTTTCTAGCACAGTTGTTGGGTGAATTACTTACAACACCTTAACCCCTCGTCTATACTTTAGATGGTAATCTTGTTATAATTGCTCGCGTTTGGAATCTGCGTTGAATGGATACCAACGACACCTTGACCCCTCGCTTATATTGAAGCGGTAATCTCGGTACAATCGATGATTGATGCGGTAGAAGACGTCATACACAACTATAAATTGTTGTATGATAAGTCAAATTAAATCTCAAAAAAATAACTAAAAAACTACTAATTTCTTAGGAATTCTTCAAAGAACCAAAAGTAAAGAATAAACTCACAAATATATTGACTAATAATAATAATGTGTTTGATTACATCAACTTAGAACTCTATTTATACTACTCAAAATAATCCAAATCCTAATAGAAATTTATAAACTATAACCCTAATAGAAGTTAATTTGGGAAAGAACTTCTAATTAAAAAGAAGTCCTAATTACAATAGAATTATAAAAATCTAAAAATCCTTGCTGAATATGTAATTCGTGGGCTTAGTAAGATTAGAATTGGGCTTGTATTAAATTGACCCAAATTTGTGTCTCATCCTTCTCTTTGGATTTTCATGTGTTAGCTTTAGCCCAAACATCTTGGATCAATCCATTGAGATCTTATTTGAACCTTTTAGTTCTAGCCTTGCTTAATCCCCACGTCCCTTTAGTCTTGTTTGAGTCCACGCATGTCATGTCCTCATCATAATCTCGTTTATTACAAATAATGGTAATTACATTATTCTTTCCATCTTACAAGAGTGACTTTTATCCGCCACCAAGGATACATAACAATTCATTAAACTAGTCTATAGTTTAATTAAACTATTCTACATTACAAGTCTTCACTTGATCTTCACACTCATTCATATAATGAATGACACTTCATCTGGATACCGGTCATCTTTATCTTTAAGGGATCCTTAAGTTCTTCTACTCGTACGGTGAAAATATTTTTCATTTAAAGCAAGTGTGAGCATTCAATTTCCCAACAAGTCATAGCAGTTGAATAAACAACTTCAAGAATTTAAACATTCTTTTAAGACTTCAATAACCGAACAAAGGTTATGAAGCAGCTTGAATAATAAGAATAATCTCGATTCCTATCATTTTTAAAACATTAGTCACATTTACTTTGAAATACTTTCATTCTTCTACCTTTTCCATACATATCTTGTCTGGCTAGAATCATTAGCACAGACTTAACAATAACGGTTCATGTATAAACAGAACATTCTTATATTGAACAGTTCAATCACAGAACAGTTCATCTCATAGAAACACCAAAGTGTTCATATTGTGGCACAAGGCCTTATATATCCTACCACCTTATACAAATATCGTACATTTGCACATAGACAAAACTTCTCATGTTCAACATCTGAGAAAGTTTAAGAAACTAGCATTCATTTAAAATATGAATGAAGTTAGAAAACTTGCCTTACGCACAGCTACATCTTACAGTTTATGCTGAACTGCTCATTCTAATTCCTATATAGCACATAGGAAAATAACACATACACCAATTAGTTATATACTTGACTTACGCATTGGTTTAAACTTTTCTTTACTTCTTAGGATTCGCGTTGTTGAAATTTAAGTTTACGCAACTAACTTTTTTTACCGGTATACGACTTCATGACATACGGAGATGTCTTACTCATACGATCATCATCTTTGATGATTTACATTCTTATCTTCTCTTTTTAACCCTTCTAGGACTCATCACAGATCGTGTCTCTGCTAGTAGCCCATATGGTACCCTGTATGGTTTCCCACAAATAACCAACAAACAAGTTCCTGTCTCATCTTTCACAGTGAGTTAGATCGTTTGTCAGTTTCGTATATACCTCCGCTCTCTAAAGGAATTGGTTAGCCCAGCACCCATATGTGAACCATCAAAGATTACGATTGTACCACAACCTAACTTTATCTCAACTTATCCAAACCATTAAACTATAATGTTCGTTAAGTCAATTTCTTATTCCTTATGGCTTTCTAGCAACTAAATGTCATACCTCAAGATTCATTTCTTATCGTCTAAGTTATACAGTCTTTTGTATACGTAGAACAATCATTCAATATTAATTCTACACATTTATAGCGTTAGGCATTTTACATTACCTTATTCATATCTTACAACGTCCGGTTCATTCGACTCGGAACATTATCCAAGTTATAATCATTAACTTGGCTTCTTTACGTTATACGTTATTGTCTTTAATTCATTTTCATCATTCTTCATTACCTTACGGTCAAACCATACACGGAGTGTAGGTTATTCCCATTTAATATTCGCGTACACTCAACCCTCACGTCGGCTAAAGTGTTTAATGCTTACTTTATTCAAACATTCTCTATCCGACTCACATTCGGACTTTCATTACTCTTATTACCGTTTGTTACGGCTTTCTTGATAATTCATATCTTACTTACTACATTCATTAACATCTAAGGAATCACAATCATAGTAATCCCACACGTTCATTTTATCGCGACTACGGTCCCCGTATATCGGTTACGTAATCAATGTTTACATTCGTTGTCTTTTAATCCCATTCAACCTTTACTAAAGTTTAATTCACTTGATTAAGTGTTAAATTAATTGAACTATATGTTCTTTATCTTTCCTTTAGACTTCCCCCCAAGAGTTGAGCATGTAAACTCTCTTCTCTGGGTCTTGCCCTGCACTGGCGCTGCGGCGCCAGGTCCTACCCTTTCTCTCGCGTTGCGGCGTGAGTCTCCAGTACTTTCTTCCTTGGTCTGGCGCTGCGGCGCCAAATCCCTCTCTATCTCTCATGATGCGGCACCACTCAGTAGTAGTTGGTTGCCCGGGATGGCGCTGCGACGCCAAGCACCAATCCTAAAAAAAATTTCTAAGTCTTTTACAAACTTGAGACGCTTACTTCGCAACCTCACAACTTCTTCGTTATAACTCAGAACGACGTCATTCCAAAGCCATTATCTTTCTTATTTTACGTGCTTCAACTCCCCTCGGACAAAACTTCATTCTGAATCCGTTAACCTGCCATTCAATTGGCTTAGATTTCATCCCTTGTTCATTTTACGTTATTAACGTTCTTCGTCTGTAATTCGGTCATTCAAACTCAGAACTCGTTCGTTCTCTTACATTCTTATGAAGCCCTACACATTCGGGTTCATTTACATACTTTCTATTTCTCATTTGTCTTTTACGAAATTTTCACCATAACTTCGTTATAGCTAAGTTTAATCCGTTCTTCATGAACGTTTCTACCATTCCTAACCAAGCAATAAGCAACTAACTTATACGCGATGGTTTTAAACTTGTCCATTAACAACAAGTTAAACTATGATGGTTTTAAATTTGTCCATCAACAACATTCTCGTTCTTCATTTTTAATCCATACTTTGATTATGATTTCACTTTTTCTTAATTTCATCGAATCATTCATATGATTCATTCGGATCGTTTAAATTCATTACAAAACTCATACCTCCTTAAGAAAGCTTTTTAAAAAATTTATAAATTAAACTTCTAATTCTTATTTCTTCATTTCCTCATGATTTCAACCATATGAAAATCATTATTAACATCTTTTAATTCTATTCTCATTAAGCTACATGATTTCCATATAAAACCTAAAGAAAAATTAGATTAAAGGTAGGTTTTAATACCTTTCTTCTTGGATTTTATTCCATTTTCTTCTTCCTCTTGCTTAATCTTGCTATTTGCTAGCTTTTACGTTTCTTCAATTTCTCCAATCCGAGCATCCAAGCTCTCTTTCCCTCTCTCTCTCAATTTCATGTGTTAGTTGAAAAACTAACAAATGAAATGAATTAGCTTGGCTTATATAGAATTTCAAATCTTAGGGGCGTTTTGGTCATTTGGCACACCTCCTTACTATTCACGAATGAAAGTTCAATAATAATCTAGAAGGGGGGTTGAATAGATTATTACAGATTAAAAATTATCGTAGGCCTTTTTGAATTTTTGAATAGTTAATTTGCAGTGTTAGAAATTAATATGCAAGACAGTAAAAATTCAATCACAATGCACAGAGATTTATCTGGTTCACAACAAACACCCCTTGGTATGTTGCTACGTCCAGTCTCAAGTCCTTACTTGGAACTTGAGATCCTATTACTAGTAGTAATAAAAACTCCTTCAACAGGCGGAGAAGCCTTTACAAAGTTTTATAGACAAACTTTCAACTATTCAACTATTCTATCTTGGACAATAAGCCCCCCGCTCCCTCTTCAAGTTTAGTTGTACTTCTTTTGAGTTCAGTTCTATTCTATAATCTGGTCTTGAAACAACAGTCTCTTCCTCACCTCACAAGTACACTAGAGACCCAACTTCCCGCTGACCTCTCTAAGACTCTGGTCTTGGTCGAAGAATTACTCGTCTTTCTCACGGGTACATAAAATAAACTAATTCTAGCCTTTTCTCCTTTTACAAATGAGTTTATAACAAATTGCTTCTTGACTAAGCTGATACAATTTAAGTACAAAGTAATGCTTCTCAAATAAACAGATAGAAATTATTGTTTAGATTTCCTTGTGCTTCTAATTAAGCAAATATATGATATTAAAGCACTTTATAAAGAATTAACAATTCTATAAAATAAAGAGTGTTTTTCTATGGATAATATAGAATTGTTTCTCAATTAATTCTTACCAAGTATTATATGAATGAAATAAATCACTACTTGCATAACAGAATAATTCAAATTACTCAATAAATATGATCTCAGTTTAGCACAAATTGATAAATATTATTTGTTTAACTCAAATAATATATAGGAATATTTTATCTATTATGTGAACTCGTTATAAATAGTGTCACTTGGTACTATAAGGAATCGTACGGTTGGATTCCTCTCCGTAGAGGTTTATCTCCGTAACCTTGCGGCGTCCAAATATAACAAAATTTATAATTTTCACAATTAATATTTATATAAATATTTTCAATAGATCACTACTATTCTCAAATCCGATTTGAATGACTACTTTTTTTGGAGCAGTATCTCAGTGTTGTTTTGAGCTATCAAGTGTCGTATCTATTTTACGATATCAAGTGTCGTAAATAATATCAATAAAAGATTACTGAAGACTATAAGGAATCGTACGGTCGGATTCCTCTCCGTAGAGATTTATCTCCGTAGCCTTGCGGCGCCCAAGTATCCTTTTACTTGATAAATAAATGAAAATAGATATATAAAATTATGTAAAACAATATGTTCTTGTATATCTATAGATAAATTACAAGTAAAAAATAATTTAACAGAAATCAAACTTATCTCAATACTTGGACCAATTTTTCTCTTTAACAAAAAGAACCTTTGAAAGAAGAGATGTAAAGATTTGGAGAGAATGTATGCAAGAAGAGTATGATATTCTTTTCACTAAATTGGTAAAACCAAATGAATGAAATACTCCCTATTTATAAAATCTTTGAAGTTGGGGCAAAATTGTCATTTAGAAAAATAAATTTTGAATGTACGGTTTAGATCAATTTATTTTTGAATTGAATGGTCCAGATTTGATCAATCTTATACGCGATAAAGAGGTTGAATTCCGCCCAGGCAAATTTTGACCGACTAAGCATTTAATTTGTTTGACTAATACAAGCTAACACATGCTTCAATTAAAGTCCCAAAAAGATAGTCACGGTTTTGATACTTCTAAGGAATGGCAGCATATAAAACCATACTCATGCATGTATATTATAACACATATGGTAGCATGCATTCATATATATCTAGTATCCTTTATATATATATATATATATATATATATATATATATAATATTTAAAAATAATTTGCCCAGCTTTGTTTTTGGAAAGAAATAAGGTATCCTTGCCTTTAAATAATATATGAATTAATTTATTTTACACTTAACATATAATTTATCAAGGTTAATGATAAACTAATTCAAATAAAATAAATAATTAAATATTTAACACATAATTGTTATCATCAAAATATACAAGAAAAATTATACCTATCAATCTCCCCCTTTTTGATGATAACAATTTTATAAAAATATTTTTGGATTTAGTAAAGACTCCCCCTTAAATTATGAACCCCCTTAGCAGTTAAAGTTCATACATGGCAGTTTATATATATATATATATATATATATATATATGGCAGTTATATAAATATACCCGCCTGTTGCTGCATATTTTTCTTCTCCCCCTTTGTCATCATAAAAAAAATGACAGGGTAAGAAGATGTGAAAAACTGCAAAGAAAATCGGTAGAAACACCTGCAGAATCAGTTTGCCCAAAAGAAATATTTACGAGATGAAACAGGAGTAGTAGTAGTAGTATACAAGGTAGTTACGGCAGGAGAGAAGGGTGAGGGATTAGGGAGTACAGTAATCCGAAGTAGGAGATAAACAAAATAAGTAAGTCACACAGCATCATACAGTTGAATGTCCTCTAGATCAAGAGGAGAGAAATGGGACAAATCCGGAACATTTTCGTCTGTATTTGCTGGTGGAGGGATAGGCACAGTAAAATTCGATGTAGTGTTGAAAGGATTCAGCATCATGTTGTTGTGTTCTAATAATAAACAGACAATGGTTTTGACAGTGTGTAAAGTAAGCAGAGTGTCTTCCAATTTTTCCAAAAGCAGTGTTTGATTGTGAAGTAATAGCTGATTCATGCTATTTAGAGAGTCAAGTTTGGAGGTCAGGTTGATGGTGGTTTCCAATTGTTCATTATCCAGAGGTCTAAAGATAATGAGGGGTTGGGGTGGTAGATTTAGATGAGCAATAATATTGCTTGTAGGAACATGCTGAGAGTGATGAGTATTCAAAGGAAGATCTAAAAAAGTGAAAATTTTGGTGAGGAGGAGACCGAACCCAAGACAATTGTGCTGAAAGCAGAGTTCGAAGGAGGTAAGCAGAAAATATGCCAAATTGTAAGGCACACATTCATTCAGTAAACTTTTGATTATTTCCAAGTCAAAAGGCAGCATTTTACGATCGTCTCGAACAGGCATAAAGTTTTGTTGCATAATTTTGCCTAAGAATTGACACTCGGGAGTTAAAAACTCTAAGCCAATTTTGCATGGAAAATCAAATAAGACAGGTGGTACCATTTGGTCAGAAACTACAGAAAGATTGAATTTGAACAACATACATTCTTCAACTGATATACCAGAGGGATGGAGATAGGAATTGACTCTAGGTAGGTCGAGTGTAGATGAAGATAAATTGAGAGCATTGACAATAAACAGTTCATCAATTATATATGTTTGGCCTTGTAGACAAGTTGTTATACTTTTTAATAACCCCGATGAATCAGTAGAAAACTCCATGTGAGAGTAAAATTTAGCAATTAGACTTGGACAAACAGATTTATCATTGAAAGAGATCAGACAGTCCCACCCAACATTTTTAAAATGATCAAAGAGTTTTGGAAAACCATGAAAGGAAATGACATTGCCAGGACAGAGATTATGACGCATGGATTTATATTTAGCCTGTGCTGATATGGTAGTTAAATGAGGAACAACATTTGAAAAGTGAAGTTCAAAGTGAAGAGGTAGTGCCTTTCGTTTGGAGGAAAATATGTTAGACATGAGGAGCATGGAGGCAGGAAGTAGAGGAGAAAGGATTAGACTGAGAAAGGATTGTAGTAAGAGATGCATTTTTGAAAGAGGCTAGTTATATAGAGAGAGGGAGAGAAAATATTGTATTTCGGCAGGTAAGATGTACGCTAAGTAAGTAGTAATAAATAAGTTGGGAAAGGAGCATGTAACTGGATTACACAGTAACTAGGTGAATTGAACATTTAAGAGACACAGTACACAGGGTATGATTAGAAGAGACAATAAATATTTAAGAGAAGCAGTCGGGTAAACCCGAAACAGTAAAAAATTGCCACATGTCATGGAAAGAAACTAAAATTTAGTCAAGTCGTAGGAATGATTACTGAAAGTCTGGAAACATATTATAAAACACGGCAAGAAAATTGGATTTCAGCCATAGAATTTTCAAAGTAGCAGGTAGAGTGTAAGATTGCAAAATTTATGGTAAAGCGTAAGGGATATCAAAGAGCAGTTAATGTAGTTAATCTACCTGAGAATGCTAGTATGACATACTATATAAGATGCAGAAAGTAAGCCAGTGGACATCAGTATCCACACAATTAACGATATGAAGAGTTAGAAAGATTATACCTGAGTGGGTATTTAGCATATATCAGTTCCATTATGCGCAGTATTTTATCGTTCTTAGTTGAAGCAGCATAAATTTGTAACCGAAATGCAGAGATATATATATAGAGTTATATATATACATATACTTTTATATATATATATATATATATATATATATATATATATATATATAAAGATCTCACTCTCAACACCATTTCAGTAGTTGATTAGTAAAAATGTTTAAGGATAATGAATCAACCTTAATTTTTTTTAAAATACAAACAAAATTAGATTATAAAAAAGATTAAGCAAAGTATTTTTAAATCTCTAGAAAGACAGATCCAGAAACAGAGAAGCCCTAAAAATATAATTGCAAAAATGAACTGTATGCAAAGAACTTAACAGATCCGAGGACACTCCAATGAAAGAAGAAACCCTAAGAAATTTTTGAAATTTTTTTTTTGATTGAATATACCAAAGAAAGAGTTTGTACATCAAGATTTAGAGAAGATGAGGATTGATTATTATCAGACCAGTAGATTAGAAAAAGATAGAAGAGATCGGAGATAGTGAAGGACAATAGAGAGAGAGAAGAAGACGCATGAGAGAAGAGAGAGAAAGAATCAGAAAAACAAATGAAATTAAAAAATATAAAAAATGTATATATGTTGTCTTACCGAGTTGATCCAACGGTGAGAGAGTTTCGTAGATTCGGATCAGCGGCTGTTAATTTACAGGAGATGTGTTTCTTTGTAAGACAAAATCCAAGGATTCAGATCAAAGCTCAATCTTGATCGGATGATTCTGAAGCATAATCCTTCTGCTTTTCATAGTTGATTTTAATTGGTTGAGATGAAAGGGACGCGGCTTGCATAACGTGGACCGTTGGATGAGCAAAACTGATGGATCGAATTTAAATATATATCTATATATATACCTTATTTTAGCAAAACAAATATATATGTTAATGATAATTATATATATATATATATATATATATATATATATATATATATATATATAATATCTAAATATAAAAATAAATGGAAATGATTAAGGGCAGTTGTCTAGCATTCCTAATTCAATTCTTAATTTACAAAATCTTTCTGAACTTGGTGGTTCTGTGAGGGCCCCGAGTCCAGGTCCCAAATCACCTCGGATCCGGTTCGATCATTCTATACAACTATTACTATTTACGGAAGATATAAACATAGATTGTTTATACAATACATATACGCACTATTCCCCAAGGTCGAGTAACCTTAACTTAATACACATTTCATAACTTTTCTAACATATAACATACAACACTATACAATTTAGCTGCACACATATCCTAACGCTGGAACTGTCTTTAACCTTTTCCTTGTATCCGACGCATTCGCCTTAATCTGCAATGTTTTATCATGATATAGCAAGGGTGAGCATAAGGATTGCCCAGCAAGTTTAAATTCAATAATATGACGATATATCATGATTGAAAGAGTATGAACAATAAGCTGGCTATAATTCATCAATATAATTGTGAACTAGCAAGAACAAACTTTTGACTGAACAAGTATTGAACATGAACAAATATATCTTGACCAACTGGTAATGAAGGTGATCAGCCTTTCATACCTGACTTATACATGCAATATGTACAGAGTACAATTTATACATGGCAATCAGCAACGATTAACCATAAGCTTATCCGAATGAAACAACTCTTAGTAGAGTTAAGTAAAACAAACTTGCCTGAACCGTTGATTATCGCAACACAATTTATAACGCTTTATCCGAAGACCTAATATTAGTAATATAGATCTCCAATATTAGAATAATATCATCACAATATAATACTATTATATATATAGACATACATAGAATAACCTAAACACATAACACATAATCCTATCAGTCTATAACACACATAAGACTTTGTATCAAGTCAGACTATTTAAGTCCGTGTAAGACCCCAACTTTTATAAATAAAGATGAATTTTCTATAAATATCATTTTTGAATAGTATGAAGTTAATTTGATATAATGTTATAGTTGTGGGTAATATTTATAAAATTTTGCAAAGTAAGCAAGTTGTTATAAAATATTCGTTTGGTCGGAAAATATTCTTTTTGTCGGGGAATATTCGTACGACGGCACAATCATTGGTGGACCCCACAACGGAATTATTGTCGGATTGAGAAAACGACAAAAATATTTTATTAAAAAATAACGGCGGAAGTTTTACCATTGTTACTGTTGAACTACTCGGTAGTAAAAGTACAGTAATACGTGTGGTTGCATAGTAGCACACGGTATTGATTATTAATGCTTATGTGAGAAGACACTCAGTTTGATTCCATTATTGTCAGTTAATAATATGAATTATTTAGCGATAATGACGTTTTGTTTTATTCGTATTATTAACGTAATAAAACAGAAACATCTTTTTATATAAAACAAAATACTTTATTAAAGTTATTCTATAAATAGAATATATTATATTTTATTTAAAAGATTTTTCTTTAAATATGGACCGTCAGATTAAAGTAATCAATCTGGACCGTTCATGGATTAGTTACTATGCATTCTATTTTTCTATAAATAGCAGCTCATTCCTTCATTATTTCTTACGAATTCACTGAACTCTAGAGAGATAAACTATAGAGAGAAACTATAGAGAAAGAGAAGAAGAGTATTCTGCTATTTAACTATTTCCTTATTTCAGCTCGTCTTTAAAACGGTAGGGAATATTATTTCTTTTATATTCATGAAGAGAACTTCTGTTATTCCATTCGTTATTATTCTGTTGGAATAACCAGTATACGCGGTCTACCCTATACTTGGTGACATTCTTCTATTATTCTGTTGGAACATCCTGTCTGTGTGTTTTACACCGGACCTGGTTCCGTTTATTATTCTGTTGGAACATCCTGTCTGTGTGTTTTACATCGGACCTGGTTCCGTTTTATTATTATTCTGTTGGAATATCCTGTCTGTGTGTTTTACACCGGACCTGGTTCCATTATTTATTATTCTGTCGGAATATCCTGTCTGTGCGTTTACGCCGGACCTGGTTCCATTATTTATTATTCTATTGGAATAACCTGTCTGTGCGGTCTATCGCATGCATGGTGATTTCTTTTGTTATTCCATTCTTTATTGTACTCAGTTGGTTAAGTTTTGACTTCTATACTCCATGAAATTTGTGGAATATCCTTGATAGTTGCGTTTCATCCAGTATCTTTTCAAGAAAATATTCTTCTAAGCATTCTTGAATTTTACTCCACAACGCAGTATCATGTTGACAATTTGGACGTTATTAATTCTTGGATAAATTAATTCTTGAACTTGTTTTATTGAATTCTTATATCATTGTCATCATCCTCATGTTTATAAAATGTTGAAAGTCATCTGTGGCACGTAGTGCATAGATGGACTTGGTATGATTATGACCAGGGATTATTCGGTATAATCATGACCGTAATGTTACAAACGATGTGGTAAAAGTCATCATTGGCCCGTAGTGCATTGATGGACAGTTGTTGGCATGATCATGACCATTAATGAATATACGAATATCCTTGGCCGTAGTGCAGGGGTGATTCGATGATGTGGATTATTTTATTAAGCTGAGTCTCAGCGATCACAGTGTTGGAAAATCTTTTAAATCATAAAAGATAGTAGAGTTTATTTTCTACTTGACTCTTTTAATGGATTGCTTGTTCCGCTACAGTTAAACTTGATGTCTATTATATTTTATCAGTTTATCATTGTTGAAGGCTAACGATAATTTATTCTGCATTATCTTAGTCATAATATTTCTTACTGGGCTAGTTGAGCTCACCCTTTCTTTCACTGTTCTCTTCAGGAAATGAGAACGTAGCTGGGACAAGTCGGGGTACGGAGTGATGGTCCGAATGATAGTATTAGTTAGTAGTCCTCACTATTCTATGTAATGGTGTGTTAATAAATGTAATGAGGACTCATTTTGAGTATGAATACTCTCTAGAAGATAATATTTGTATTCAAACTCACAGTTTATGTTTTGTCGTATTGTACACGACAGATGTATTAATCAGTTGTATTTGTATTCTGTACTATGTATCTGACGACCCAAGATGGGTGATGTATACCTAATTTTGGGGGCGTCACAGTTGGTATTTAAAAGATTTTTCTTTAAATATGGACCGTCAGATTAAAGTAATCAATCTGGACCGTTCATGGATTAGTTACTATGCATTCTATTTTTCTATAAATAGCAGCTCATTCCTTCATTATTTCTTACGAATTCACTGAACTCTAGAGAGAGAAACTATAGAGAGAAATATAGAGAGAGAGAAGAAGAGTATTCTGCTACTTAACTATTTCCTTATTTCAGCTCTTCTTTAAAACGGTAGGGATTTATTCTTTTATATTCATGAAGAGAATTGTTATTCCATTTGTTATTATTCTGTTGGAATAACCAGTATACGCGGTCTACCCTATACTTGGTGACATTCTTCTATTATTCTGTTGGAACATCCTGTCTGTGTGTTTTACACCGGACCTGGTTCCGTTTATTATTCTGTTGGAACATCCTGTCTGTGTGTTTTACACCGGACCTGGTTCCGTTTTATTATTATTCTGTTGGAATATCCTGTCTGTGTGTTTTACACCGGACCTGGTTCCATTATTTATTATTCTGTCGGAATATCCTGTCTGTGCGTTTACGCCGGACCTGGTTCCATTATTTATTATTCTATTGGAATAACCTGTCTGTGCGGTCTATCGCATGCATGGTGATTTCTTTTGTTATTCCATTCTTTATTGTACTCAGTTGGTTAAGTTTTGACTTCTATACTCCATGAAATTTGTGGAATATCCTTGATAGTTGCGTTTCATCCAGTATCTTTTCAAGAAAATATTCTTCTAAGCATTCTTGAATTTTACTCCACAATGCAGTATCATGTTGACAATTTGGACGTTGTTAATTCTTGGATAAATTAATTCTTGAACTTGTTTTATTGAATTCTTATATCATTGTCATCATCCTCATGTTTATAAAATGTTGAAAGTCATCTGTGGCCTGTAGTGCATAGATGGACTTGGTATGATTATGACCAGGGATTATTCGGTATAATCATGACCGTAATGTTACAAATGATGTGGTAAAAGTCCTCATTGGCCCGTAGTGCATTGATGGACAGTTGTTGGCATGATCATGACCATTAATGAATACACGAATATCCTTGGCCGTAGTGCAGGGGTGATTCGATGATGTGGATTATTTTATTAAGCTGAGTCTCAGCGATCACAGTGTTGAAAAACCTTTTAAATCATAAAAGATAGTAGAGTTTATTTTCTACTTGACTCTTTTAATGGATTGCTTGTTCCGCTGCAGTTAAACTTGATGTCTATTATATTTTATCAGTTTAACATTGTTGAAGGCTAATGATAATTTATTCTGCATTATCTTAGTCATAATATTTCTTACTGGGCTAGTTGAGCTCACCCTTTCTTTCACTGTTCTCTTCAGGAAATGAGAACGTAGCTGGGACAAGTCGGGGAACGGAGTGATGGTCCGAATGATAGTATTAGTTAGTAGTCCTCACTATTCTATGTAATGGTGTGTTAATAAATGTAATGAGGACTCCTTTTGAGTATGAATACTCTCTAGAAGATAATATTTGTATTCAAACTCACAGTTTATGTTTTGTCGTATTGTACACGACAGTTGTATTAATAAGTTGTATTTGTATTCTGTACTATGTATCTGACGACCAAGATGGGTGATGTATACCTAATTTTGGGGGCGTCACAGTTGGTATCAGAGCTTAGGGATATGATCCCTGGCTAAGATGTGAGAATAGAACTAGGAGGGGAGAGACGGGGAATTCCTTCGCTAGTATGACCTACCTAAGTTTATTTGCATGGTATTTAATTGGTCGGTCATAATATAAGGATAATATATGACATATCAATTAACTTTATTTTGTGGCAGTATCTGAAAATGGCATCTGAGAATGTTGAGAATAGCAATGGAGCACAGACGACTGTTGATTCACCACATATCAATAATCAGGATAATGTGCATCAGGAAGGTGACAATCCTCATGCAAACAACAACACTGACCAAATGATGAATGATGGAATGTTCAGAGGCTTTATGCAATTCATGCAACAACAGGTGAAAGCGGCTCCTGTCCACAACGTAGGTGGAAATACTGGAAACTCTCAGGCGGTCACCGCTAAACAGTTTAAGGAGCTGGGACCACCGGAGTTTAAGGGAGAACCCAAACCACTTGTAGCTGAAACATGGATAAAGCAGATCACCAAGATATTTGATGTCTTGGGTTGCTCCGAGGAGCAAAAGGTTCCCTTTGCCGCCTTTATGTTGCGAGGAGAGGCAGATTACTGGTGGGAATCGATAAAGCGTACTCAACCTGCCGCACTGAAGATGTCTTGGGAGAAGTTCCAAGAGCTGTTTAACGACAAATACTTTCCCGAGAGTATTCGTCACATGAAGGAGGTGGAGTTCATCAAATTGGAGCAGAATAATATGACCGTGTCGCAGTACGAGGCAAAATTTGCGGAGTTATCCCGGTTTGCGTCCCACCTGGTGGATAATGAAGAAAGAATGACGCGGATGTTTTTAAGAGGTTTGAAGCCGGAGATACGTCAACATCTTGTTTCTCATAAACTGTGTTTGTATTCAGATGTTGTAAATAGGGCTCAGTTGGTGGAGCGCGATAACGAGACAACGCAACCAAAAGAGAGCAGCCGGCAAAATGATAATACCAGTGAGAGCAGTCATCGAAGCGGTGACAACAAGCGTGGAGGGAATCAACAGGCCAGAAATGGTAACCACTTCGGTGGTAATCAGGGCCAAAACAATAAGAATGGACATTTCAAGAAGAGGAGATTCAACAATGATGGAAAGACGTCAGCACCAGCACCTGTCGTTAAGGAAGGAGAACGACCACCTATCATATGTTTCAAATGCGGAGGGGAGGGGCACATCAGTCCAAACTGCGCGATGCCGTCCAAAGCATGTTATAATTGTGGAAGAGAAGGTCATTTAGCCCGATTTTGTCGTTTACCGAAGACAAATTCAGCTAGGATGGAGGCACCAAAGGCCGTCCCAGAAAAGTCAAAACCGGTTGTGCAAGGGAGAGCGTTTGTTGTGAACTCCCAGAGAGCAAGGAACCCGAATGAGGTCATCACGGGTAAGCTTATCATAAACTCTAACGAAGTATATACTTTATTTGATACCGGTTCTAACCATTCTTTTATTTCTCCTACTTGCGCTCATCGATTAAATTTGATTCCGGAGAAATTAGACTTTGACTTATCTGTTGAAACTCCATTGGGAGAAACCTTCATTACATCCACGGTTTATAAGTCTTGTTTGGTTCAAGTTGGTACCCACACATTACCTGTCGATCTTATTTCATTAAAAATACTTGCATTTGACGTGATTCTAGGGATTGATTGGTTAACTACTCATCATGCAAAAATTGATTGTTTTCGTAAGGTTGTTAGCTTTCATATTCCTAATCGACCTATTATGCGAATTCAAGCAACCAAACCATTAAAATCAATCGCTGTCATCTCAAGCCATAAAGCTATTCGTTTATTGAAAAACGGATGTCAAGCTTTCTTAGCTCATGTCACAGATCTAAACAAAAATACGTCAGTTTTGAATGATATTTCTATTGTTAATAAATTTCCTGACGTATTTCCCTGAAGAACTTCCTGGCCTACCCCCAGAGCGTGAAATTGAATTTTGTATCGACCTTGAACCCGGTACAAAACCCATTTCCAAAGCCCCATATCGAATGGCTCCTATTGAACTTCAGGAGTTAAAGACCCAACTGCAGGAATTGTTAGACATTGGTTTTATTCGTCCTAGTACTTCTCCTTGGGGTGCTCCTGTTCTGTTCGTGAAGAAGAAAGATGGGAGTATGCGACTTTGTATTGATTATCGGGAGTTGAATCATGTCACCATCAAAAATAGGTACCCATTGCCACGTATTGATGACCTGTTTGACCAGTTGCAAGGAGCACAATTCTTTTCAAAGATCGATCTTCGTTCTGGATATCATCAGCTGAAGGTTAGAACTGAGGATATTCCAAAGACGGCTTTTAGAACTCGGTACGGGCATTATGAATTCCTAGTCATGTCTTTGGATTGACTAATGCTCCTGCTGCCTTCATGGATATGATGAACCGGGTATTCAAGGAATATTTGGATCACTTTGTGGTCGTCTTTATTGATGACATCCTTATTTATTCCAAAAGCCGTGAAGATCATGAGCAACACTTGAGGCTGGTACTCCAAAAGCTTCGTGAATACAAACTTTATGCCAAGTTGAAGAAATGCGAGTTCTGGCTGGAAGAGGTAGCATTCCTTGGGCACGTAGTATCAAGTCGTGGAATATCTGTTGACCCGGCAAAGATTGAAGCTATTCAAAGCTGGGAGCAACCTAAATCAGTGACCGAGGTACGTAGCTTTCTTGGTTTAGCTGGTTATTATCGGAGATTCGTGGAAGGATTTTCTCGAATCGCTACTCCATTAACTCAGCTGACTCGGAAAGATACAAAGTTTGGTTGGAGCGAAGAATGTGAGCAGAGTTTTCAAGAACTCAAGAGGAGACTCATTTCAGCACCTGTTCTAACAATACCATCTGGCTCGGAGGGATTTGTCATCTACAGTGATGCTTCGAGCAAAGGGTTGGGATGCGTTCTCATGCAACATGGAAAAGTCATAGCCTATGCATCAAGACAACTCAAGGAATATGAGAGGAATTATCCTACTCATGATCTAGAGTTGGCAGCTGTTGTCTTTGCACTTAAAATTTGGAGGCATTACTTGTATGGGGAGAAGGTGGAGATCTTTACGGATCATAAAAGCCTCAAATATTTCTTCACTCAAAAGGAACTCAACATGCGACAACGACGTTGGCTTGAACTGTTGAAAGATTATGATCATACCATTCAATACCATCCTGGAAAAGCGAACGTGGTAGCTGACGCATTGAGTAGAAGATCATATGCAAGTACAAGTGCAATATTGTCAACACAAAGGCCCATTTTGTGTGACTTGCAAAGGATGGAGATAGAGTTAAAGACTCCAGGGACCCATGTGATGATGGCGAATATACGAGTAGAACCGACTTTAATCGATAAAGTTAAAGCTGCTCAAGCTACAGACCTGGAGCTGATGCGTATGAGGAAGAAAGTGCAAGAAGGTGCTATGCCGGAAGCAAGAATCGATGAAGAAGGAATACTTCGAGTCAACTCCAGACTTTGTGTTCCTAACAACCCTGATTTAAAGTATGAAATCATGATGGAGGCGCACAACACACCGTTTGCAATCCATCCTGGAAGTACCAAAATGTATCATGATCTTCGTCATACATTTTGGTGGAGCAATATGAAGAGAGAGATAGCGTTGTTTATCTCAAGGTGTCTAACTTGTCAACGAGTCAAAGCGGAGCATCAAGTACCAAAAGGTCCATTGCAACCACTTGAAATTCCAGAATGGAAGTGGGAGCACATTACCATGGATTTCGTTACCGGTCTTCCTAGGGTTTCTCAAGGTATTGATGCGATTTGGGTCATTGTTGATAGATTGACCAAGTCTGCTCATTTCTTACCGATACGAGAAACTTATACACTTGAACGTCTTGCTCGTATGTACATAAACGAGATTGTAAGACTGCATGGTATGCCAGTATCCATAGTTTCTGATCGAGACCCAAGATTCACTTCACGATTTTGGGTTAGTTTACAAAAAGCTATGGGCACGGATTTACGATTTAGTTCAGCATATCATCCTCAGACGGACGGACAATCAGAGAGGACTATTCAAACTCTTGAAGATCTATTAAGACTCTGTGTCTTTGACTTCAAGGGAAGTTGGGACAAGTTCTTACCATTGGTGGAGTTTTCCTACAACAACAGTTATCAAGCAAGTATTGGCATGGCTCCATTCGAAGCATTGTATGGAAGAAAATGTCGTTCTCCAGTATGCTGGGATGAGGTGGGCGAAGCAACGTTGTTGGGACCGGAGTTGGTACGTATGACTACAGAAAAGATTCAAACGATCCGACAACGTATAAAAACCTCACAAGATCGACAAAAGAGTTATGCTGATCTTCATCGAAAGGACGTGGAATTTGATGTAGGAGATCATGTGTTCTTACGTGTTGCTCCATGGAAAGGAGTTACGAGATTTGGAAAGAGAGGAAAGCTCAATCCTCGATTCATCGGTCCATTTTTAATCCTCGATCGAGTAGGAACTGTGGCTTATAGACTCGCTTTACCGCCAAGTATGTCTCGTGTTCATAACGTTTTTCACATATCCATGTTACGCAAATATGTGGAAGACCCGAACCACATTATTGAGTTAGAACCGGACGAAATAGCGGAGGATTTGACGTATGAAGAAGTTCCTGTTCAAATCTTGGATAAGAAGGAACATATTCTACGCTCCAAGGTTATACCTCAAGTCAAAGTTTTGTGGAGAAACCACGATGTTGAGGAAATGACTTGGGAGTTAGAATCTGAAATGAAATCAAGGTATCCTTACCTCTTCGACATACCAGGTACGTACCCTAATTTCGAGGGCGAAATTTCATAAGAAGGGGAGGTTGTAAGACCCCAACTTTTATAAATAAAGATGAATTTTCTATAAATATCATTTTTGAATATTATGGAGTTAATTTGATATAATGTTATAGTTGTGGGTAATATTTATAAATTTTGCAAAGTAAGCAAGTTGTTATAAAATATTCGATTGGTCGGGGAATATTCTTTTTGTCGGGAATATTCGTACAACGGCACAATCATTGGTGGACCCCACAACGGAATTATTGTCGGATTGAGAAAACGACAAAAAATATTTTATTAAAAATAACGGCGGAAGTTTTACCATTGTTACTGTTGAACTACTCGGTAGTAAAAGTACAGTAATACGTGTGGTTGCATAGTAGCACACGGTATTGATTATTAATGCTTATGTGAGAAGTCACTCAGTTTGATTCAATTATTGTCAGTTAATAATATGAATTATTTAGCGATAATGACGTTTTGTTTTATTCGTATTATTAACGTAATAAAACAGAAACATCTTTTTTATAAAACAGAATACTTTATTAAAGTTTATTCTATAAATAGAATATATTATATTTTATTTAAAAGATTTTTCTTTAATATGGACCGTCAGATTAAAGTAATCAATCTGGACCGTTCATGGATTAGTTACTATGCATTCTATTTTTCTATAAATAGCAGCTCATTCCTTCATTATTTCTTACGAATTCACTGAACTCTAGAGAGAGAAACTATAGAGAGAAACTATAGAGAGAGAGAAGAAGAGTATTCTGCTACTTAACTACTTCCTTATTTCAGCTCTTCTTTAAAACGGTAAGGGAATATTATTTCTTTTATATTCATGAAGAGAACTTCTGTTATTCCATTCTTATTATTCTGTTGGAATAACCTGTATACGCGGTCTACCCTATACTTGGTGACATTCTTCTATTATTCTGTTGGAACATCCTGTCTGTGTGTTTTACACCGGACCTGGTTCCGTTTATTATTCTGTTGGAACATCCTGTCTGTGTGTTTTACACCGGACCTGGTTCCGTTTTTTATTATTCTGTTGGAATATCCTGTCTGTGTGTTTTACACCGGACCTGGTTCCATTATTTATTATTCTGTCGGAATATCCTGTCTGTGCGTTTACGCCGGACCTGGTTCCATTATTTATTATTTTATTGGAATAACCTGTCTGTGCGGTCTATCGCATGCATGGTGATTTCTTTTGTTATTCCATTCTTTATTGTACTCAGTTGGTTAAGTTTTGACTTCTATACTCCATGAAATTTGTGGAATATCCTTGATAGTTGCGTTTCATCCAGTATCTTTTCATGAAAATATTCTTCTAAGCATTCTTGAATTTTACTCCACAAAGCAGTATCATGTTGACAATTTGGACGTTGTTAATTCCTGGATAAATTAATTCTTGAACTTGTTTTATTGAATTCTTATATCATTGTCATCATCCTCATGTTTATAAAATGTTGAAAGTCATCTGTGGCCTGTAGTGCATAGATGGACTTGGTATGATTATGACCAGGGATTATTCGGTATAATCATGACCGTAATGTTACAAATGATGTGGTAAAAGTCCTCATTGGCCCGTAGTGCATTGATGGACAGTTGTTGGCATGATCATGACCATTAATGAATACACGAATATCCTTGGCCGTAGTGCAGGGGTGATTCGATGATGTGATTATTTTATTAAGCTGAGTCTCAGCGATCACAGTGTTGAAAACTTTTAAATCATAAAAGATAGTAGAGTTTATTTTCTACTTGACTCTTTTAATGGATTGCTTGTTCCGCTACAGTTAAACTTGATGTCTATTATATTTTATCAGTTTAACATTGTTGAAGGCTAATGATAATTTATTCTGCATTATCTTAGTCATAATATTTCTTACTGGGCTAGTTGAGCTCACCCTTTCTTTCACTGTTCTCTTCAGGAAATGAGAACGTAGCTGGGACAAGTCGGGGTACGGAGTGATGGTCCGAATGATAGTATTAGTTAGTAGTCCTCACTATTCTATGTAATGGTGTGTTAATAAATGTAATGAGGACTCCTTTTGAGTATGAATACTCTCTAGAAGATAATATTTGTATTCAAACTCACAGTTTATGTTTTGTCGTATTGTACACGACAGTTGTATTATAAGTTGTATTTGTATTCTGTACTATGTATCTGACGACCCAAGATGGGTGATGTATACCTAATTTTGGGGGCGTCACA